>APFE030449982.1:0-10159 GCA_000404065.3 Pinus taeda | reverse complement strand
TTGAATATTGATATTAATATAATTTTGATTGAGATTGTTTTAACTAATTTTAGTTTAGTTAGTTGATGTTAATTTTTATTTTAGAATAAATCCTTAAATTTTTAGAATAATTTTGTCATTTTAATTGATTTTTTTATTTTTAAGAATTAATTTGAAATTTGCAATTTAATATTCATAATCATATAACATATTTGGAATTTTAATTTTGAAAAATTCCTTAATAATTAATGGAGAAGTTAATTTTAATATTAATATATTTCTGGTTGAGTTTATTTTAACTTACTTTCTAATTTTAATGAATATCTTTTAGATATAATATATTATATATATAATAAAAATTTTTAAAAATTAATAGTAAGATCGATTTAATTTTTGTTATTTTAAAAATAATGTTTTATGTATAATATTAATCACTAAAGATTATTAATGATTAACTTCAAATTTTGAAATTTTAGTTTTAAAAATAATTATATCGTATTTTTTATTTATTCTAAATTTAACTAATAAAATCTTATATTTATAGTTGAAATCTGAACTAAATTTTTTTAGATTAGGGTTGGTGATTATTTAGGATGTGAGCGTTGAAAACTAAGGATAGGAATGGAGGTGACCAGTTTAGTGAAGAGAGGGCGGGGGGAGGGCGATCTAGGAGGTTAAAGCAGGAATCTAGTTGTCACTTATTTTCCATCCTTCATCCTGATTGAGGTTATTTGGGTGTTTACCTATACCTATGGCTTCTCTAAATTTTCAAGGGTGATAATGATCGATTTTGGCCACCACACTGCAGTTTTCTATAAAAAAATGATGATTAGTTTTGCTAGAATGTTCAGCTAGGGCTGAGGTTTTAGAGCGGTTGTGTTATATGTTGACGCCATGTTCTTGAATCCTGGTAAGGATGGATCGACCTATTTCCCCTATGTAAGTTTTTCCGCATGAACAAGGAACCATGTACACTCCTTTGTGGCTTTTGGGATCAACTGCATGGTAAATTTTAGGGGCAAATTATAACACAAAGGCAAAATTTGAGGGTTTTTACATTTTAAGAGGGCGAATTTTTTATTAAAAACCCTTTTCATATAGTTAGCCCCAATTTTATTTAAAAAATAATTAATTCTTTGATTTTAGCCCAAAATAAAAAATGGTCGGATAAAACAACCGAACCTTCATTTGGCCTGTTTCACTGGTTTTGCAAAATCGTATTCCCTGAAAATCGCGGAATTTTGATATTTGCCCCTGGTTTGGGAGATTAAAATGATTTAATACCTTACATTGGGCGCAATTTTTTTTAATACCATGGGCCAATACCATATCCCCAAAAACCATCTCTCATTTCACAATCAAAATATTTATAAATATTTTATTTGAATTTAATTTTAAAACATTTTTTAATTAAATCTAAAAGCAAAAATATTATAATTACTTTCAAGATATATCTAAATCCCTATCACATTCAAATATATGAGATATAAATAATAGTTATAAATTAAGATCCATTTTACCATATACGTTAGTCTAATAATTTGTAACCATATTTAAACTTTATTAATAAGCACATAAAAGTTTAATACTTCTAATATAACAATTTTTTTAACCATGGATATTCACCCCCACTTTACCATGGACATTATTAAGTTGTGAACATGCTTTGTTACAATACCATGGGCCAATACCATGACTTATCAATACCACATGCCTAAAAACCATCTCTCATTTTACAATCAAAATATTTTACAGTTTTGTTTTTTTTGTTGTTTTTTTAATGTGATTACATTTTTGGTATGGAAAAGATATTGTAATGTCATGTTATGCTATCTAAACATTATGACTCAATCAAATTAAAAAAATTGATTAATTAATTAATCAAAGATTAAAATATTTTGACTCAATGAAATTACATAAAAACATAAATTACATTAAAAAATAAAAATTAATAATTATTAATACTTAAAATTAAACAATCCTAGATCCATTTTAACTTTGGATCTATGGAGATTTGATAAATTAATAACCTTATGTTAAAATGAAAAGTCTATGTTATTATTTTATGTAAAAATTTTAGGTTATTATTATTTTTAATCAATTTTTGTTGAGTAAAGGTAAATTTGAAATAAAATTAAAAATAACTCTATATAAAAATGAAAATTCTACATTATTATTTTCTTTATTATATCAAGAGATATTGTTTTGTCCATTACTAGTTTTTGAGCTCAAGTTTTATAAGAACCCATGGTATTCATGTGGAATATAGTCTATTTAAAGGGGGGAATTATACCATCCTAAATCCATCTTCTCATTCTCCCTCTTTTTCTCTCTCTCTCCATCAGTTTTGATTCACATTTCGCATTAGCCTTAACTGTCAATCTCTCAAGATTTGTCACTCTTTTGAAGCTTAGAGAGGGATGGATCTTGGCTTGTGTATATCTAAAGAGAGGTATGCTATGAATTCTTAAAGTAGTATACTTGGATTTGCAAAATGTAAGATTTTTTTTTACATGTGGATATCTTAAAGTAGCATACTTGGATTTGTAAAATGTAATATTTTTTTTACATAGGGATATCTTTTACTTTTGATTATGGTATTGTCTATTAAGTGCCCATCTTCTAGCTATCATTTGGAAGGTTTTTTTCATTGCATCCAAGGATGTTGTCTTGTTCTGTGAAGTTACCAGTGGTTTTTGAGCTCCAGGCTTATAAGAACCCATGGTATTTCCCATGATATTTATGTGGAATATTGTCTTTTTAAAGGGGGAATTAAACTAGCCTAGATCCATCTTCTCCCTCTTCCTCTTCCTATGCATCGAAACCATCAATTTTGATTCTCATTTCCCACTCGCTAGGTTTTGATTCTCATTAACTAGCCTAGATCCATCTTCTCCCTCTTCCTATAGGTATCCCTCGAAACACTCGATTTTGATTCTCATTTCCCACTCACTAGGTTTTGATTGTCATTTTCCATTCACCTTAACTAAGGATGGATCTAGGTTGGTGTGTATCAAAAGAGAGGTATATTGTGAATTCTTAAAGTAGTATACTCTGGTTTGCAAAATGTAAGGTTTTTCTACATAGGCATATAGTTTATTAGATTTGCAAAAGGTAAGGTTTTTTTATATAGGGATATCGTTTACTTTTGATTATGGTTTTGATCAGGCGAAGCATCTATGACCATTGCCTATTAAGTGCCCATATTCTACATATCACTTGGGAGGTTTGCATAGGTTGATCATGAATGTGAAACCCTATTCCAAAACAAAGACATCTATCCACTTAATTAATCTTTTTTTATTTTTAATTTTTAAATTAAAAAAAAATAATAATATAAATAATAAAATATTGGGGCTGAAAAGCTAGAAGGACTAGTAGTTGTTGGGAGATTTAAGGTTTTCTAATATCATGAGAAAAATGTTTTTTTTGTTGCTTTATATTTTATAGTTTGTGTATAGTAAAATATAATATATTAATGACTTAATCACTTTCTATATTAATGGCTAATTTTTTTAAATTCATTTAAATTATAATTAATTAACTTGATATAAAATTATTGATGAGACAATATTATATAAAGGGAAAGTGATTTGATAATTATAATTACAAATTGTCCAAATTTGTGAGTGAATGATTATCTTCCCTTTCAATTTCTGAATTGAGATATAATTAAATTTGTAATGGTTTATTTATATAATCATCACTCAAACATGATATTTTTCCACAAGGAGGTCACTCACAAAACATAACTATATATATATAATATATATATTATTTAATTCATATATATATATAGGTATATATATATATATATATATATATATCATATATATATATGAAAATTAACCATCATGCAATATAATATTATGTTGACTCCATTAAATTAAAACATAAATTATTTAATATGATAACTATAATTATTATTTTATATGTGTCCTTAAAGGTATCTTAAAGTGTTGTTAGATTCTAGCTAGTTCATTTTTTATCATGTTAAGGAAACAATCATAATACCTAAGGTGACCATGTATATTCATTTTAAAATTTAAATATTTTGTAATAGTTTTTGTCAATATAAACAATTTTAAAACTGAAATTCACTAAGCAAAATCATAACAACACGTATCTACTAATCTCCCTCAAAACTACATCTCTCCCTAGACTTTTGTAATTAATATACATTTTAAAAATAAATATTCAAAACTGAAAACTAAATCTCTCCTTAGTTTCAAATGTTATATAAAATATTTCTTAATTAGTACAAATTTAAAAACTAAATATTCAAAACTTATTTTTATTCACACCGAGCCAAGTTTTCCAATGATGGTCTAAAATCCAAAACCCTAGTAGAAGTTTTCCAATGATGGTCTAAAATCCAAAACCCTAGTAGAAAAAAAGATTCCTTGCCACGTGACAGGATTCTTTGCGCTCAGATTGCTGGGAGGTTGATACTAAGATGTAAAAACTGGAAATTCAAAAAATACTGCAAGATAAAGAATAAATAAGTTAATTACATTATAATTTTTTTGAGTTGAATTACAAGCCACAACCCTTGAAATTTAACAAAAAATTACTTAAATCATGATCAAGTTATTTACTTGCTCGCAAATAGTAAAATATCATATTCCTTCTTAGCTCTTGTGAATATATGTAGGGATCTACATTTTAAGGACATTGCTTTGAAATGTTGAGCATTTTTGTAGGGAAAAATCTCTTATTTTACTGATGCGAGGGGTTCTCACTTATTTTCAGCTAGGGCTTTCTGTTTTTGGGTTTCATCTTGACACATAAATTCCAAGGGAAACGCGGGCTTTTTATCATTGTTTTGCTTGGCTGCAGGAGTTTTAAGGTTGATTTCTATTCCAAACCTTTATGCGTTGTAACATTTCGTGTTGATTTTCACCATGCATATTTTATTAATATGTTCTTTTAGTATGTAATGTTGGTTATTTTATGCTTTTTAGTACTAAAAAGTTCTTGGTTTGAGAATATTGTCGATACAGTTGGGGCATACTTAATGATGGACATGGCTATATCTGTACAATTTGTTACAACAAAAAGATGGGAGAATTCAATCTCCAATACTCATATTTGTTCATCTCCATCTAAATATAAGTAGGATGAGTAAAAAAAAATTCACAAAATCCATGCTTTAACATAGTTACTTGACAATTAATTTACAAACTAATTATTTAACAAGATACATAGATAGACCATTCCTAATTTTAAATAGGCCTCAAAAGAAGTACCCAAACTCAATGAGCAAGGATTGTAATCCCAATGCTTTGTTCCATTTAAATTCTTGTTCTCACATTTCTTTCCCAGATTTCTTCCCTCTCATGACTGGCATAGAGCTTAATGTTTATTTAGCTACACTTGCATAATTGAGATTTCTAATGTCTACCTTTGTTACTCCTAGGTTGAGGGAACATCTTCCCTCACTATCTCTAATCATTGTTCCTTCCATGGATTATTGATTTGTTGTTTCACCATTTTTCCCTTGTATTTCTTCTCAATTTTTCCATTTTCACTTTTTTATTTTTTGCACTTATCTTCTTCATGTCAATTTTCTAAGGACTTATTGTGGCTCATTTCCCACTCCTCACTCATATATTTATATTCCAATAAATGAGAAATATATTTATATTCCATATGAGTAATATACATATTTCAGTCCTCGAGGGATTGCTTAGAAAACAAGGCTCATAGTCATTACAAGAAATACTGATTATGAGTCCAACACATTGTCACATGTAGAATTTCTCCCTACCACCTGCACTAAACCTAATTGACTTTCCATGAGAAATATCTTTATTTTCCATATAAGGAATATACTTGTTTTGGTTCTTGATGGATTGATTAGCAAGGCTTCAAGTGATTACAAGAAATACTCATTATGAACTTTGTTATCCCTTTACAAAGCCTTTATTATTCAGTGAAATAGTCGCCAAGATCTTACAAGATTTTATACTCCAATGAAAGATTCGCCATGATTTTACAAGATAATATAATTTGGTGAGAGATTTTCCAAAAAAAATTATATATACATATTATATTATTAATAAAATGACCTTCCATTTTTCCTATGTATCATGGGGATTCACCCATTTATTATATCTATAAATTTAGGGGGGTTCTTAAAATTTTACCTATCTTATGGAGCAAAGGCACAACTAGAGTGGGTACCTTTGTTCTATCATACTTTAGATGTAATATCAATGAATTGGTACTTGGAAATAGAGCTCTGCCATGGCACGGAGGAATGGATATTTTGAGACCAGGATTCGTGATGACATTCAACTTTCAGGATGGATTCAAGTGCATCAATAAAGTGTTGCAGGAGGTCAAATCAACGATCTTCAGAATCCCACAAGATCCTTTGGATTTGATTCAACCAGATTGGACCACGTAGTTGCGCCATGTGCTGCAATGCTACAATGTGACTTCTAAAGAAGAAGAGGAAGATCCAAGGAACATTAATATCCTAGAGGCAAAAGGTCACAGTGAAGTTGAGGGGTTGTAGATAGAGAATCTAAATATCACCGCGTTGTTGAAAACTAGATAGGTGAACATCGGAACAGAGGTGGAGCCAAAGTATGTGAAGATAGGGGACCACTAGCATGATGCTATGGTAGATAAGGTCACTGAGTTTCTCCGTGAGTACCAGTATTTGTTCCCTACAAAGTTTCTAGACTTGAAGGGGATAATAGGTGATTTATGAGTGATGAAAATAACATTGAAACTAGATGTGAAGCCTGTTAAGTAGAGCCCTTATTGCCTAAATCCTAGGTATAAGGAAAAGGTCCGCTTGGAGTTAGAAAAAATGTTGGTAGCAGGAATCGTTGAACCAGTGGAGGAATCCAATTGGGTGAGTCCAATGGTAGTTCAGGAAAAGAAGGAAAAATGATGAGATAAGGATTTGCATAGCTCTCGAGAAGTTGAATGATGCTTGTGTTCATGATCCTTTTCTAATTATGTTCATGGATGAGGTATTGGACAATGTTGGCGCACATGAGGCCTATTCAATGATGGGTTCTCTAGATACCATCAGATAAATATCGCATTGGAAGATAGGAGCAAGACTATCTTCGCGACTGAGTGGGGATGCTTTCAGTATACGGTAATGCCTTTTGAACTTAAGAATGCACTAGAAATATTTTCGTGCATAGTCAGTGTGTCATTCAAAGAGTTCATTCACAATTTTTTGGAGGTATATTTTGATGATTGGACAATGTTTGGACTGGTAAAATGCCATTTAGCTAGTTTTCGCTTAATGCTAGATACGTGTCGAAGGTATCAGATTGTGCTAGATGTGAAGAAGTTCTTATTTTACATCCCTTTTAGAATCTTGTTGGGTCATGTAGTGTGCAGGCAAGGATTAATTTTGGACCTAACTAAGATTGTAGTTATAATCAATTTGGAGGCACTAAGGAGTGTTAAACAACTGCATGCAATGCTGGGTCATACTGGTTATTATCAAAATTTCATGAAGAGTTATGCTCAGATTACTGTACTGATGGAAACATTGTTGAAGAAGGATGCTACATTCTATTGGAATGAGAAATGTTAGCAGATCTGGGATGTGTTAAAGGAGAATATAGTCACCGCGTTGTTCCTAGTCTTCTTGGATTGGAAGAAAGAATTTCATGTGCATGTGGATGCGTCATGTATCATGTTGGGAGCAGTGCTAACACAAGATGGTGAAGGAGAATTGGATCACCTGATAGCCTTTGCAAGTAGGAAGTTTTCGAAATTCGAAAAGAACTATTCGATGACATAGTACAAAGGGTTAGCTATGGTGTACGTGCTCCAAACTTTTAGGCATTACTTTCTAGGTGGACACTTTAAGATGTTCATAAACCATTCCACATTAAAGTACTTAGTCAACAAGCCTGTGTTGGGGGGGGGGGGATATGCAGATGACTGTTGTTGTTTCAGGAGTATGATTTCGAAGTCATTGTGAAGCCAGGGGTGACTAAATGTGGACCAGATCATCTGTCGCAAATTAGAATTGGAGAGGAGCCTACCAATTTAGAGGAGGGGCTGCCTGACATGCATCTCTTTGTGGTGTGTGTTGTAGACAATCATTTTGTAGATATCATTCACTTCTTAACTACGGGAACATCTCCAGAAGGATAGACAATTCAACAAAAGAAGGAATTGGTGGTCCGCATGACAGATTTTCTATTATTTCCAGTCACTTGTATAAAATGATATTAGATGAGATACTGCAACACTATGTGCCTAATTTTAAGCGAAGTGGTATCCCAGCTGAAGCACATGGAGGAGATGTAGGAGGCCATTATGTGGGAAAAGTAGCAATCCATAATATTTTACAAGCTATGTTGTGGTGGCCAACATTGCATAAGGATTCCAAAGCATATTGTAGGGTGTGCGATGCATGTCAGAGAATTGGTATACCATCATGGAGGGATGAGCTACCTTTGTATCCATGGGTATCATTGTAGCCATTCGAGAAATGGGAAGTTGATTTTATAGGACCTATTCAGCCTCTAGGAAAGAAGATGGGTGCATGGTATATCATCATCATCATTGAGTATTTGACCAAGTGGGTGGAGGCATAGCCTATGAAAGACTGTGTAGGGGAAAAAAAAGCAAATTTTTATTTGAGTATGTGTTGACCAGGTTTGGTTTCTAGAAGATTTTGATGAGTGATTGTGGTAAGCATTTCCTTAATGAAACAATAAGTGCGTTAACGGAAGAATTGAAAGTTTATCACCAGAAAATTATGCCATATCATCCTCAGGCCAATGGGATAGTTGAAGCGTTTAATAAGATATTGGAGAATTCACTGACAAAGTTTTTCATTGCACAAAGTGTTTCCGGGAAAACTAGTGTCTATTTAGATCTACTAGTCCCACTAAGACAGGTAGCTATCTTAGAAACAAACAATTCAAAGTAACTTGTGTTTTCCTTTACGGGAGATAGATAAGAGAGAAGTAGAGAGCACCAACCTTGGTCTTTTTCTTGGCTCCTTGCTTGTTTCCTCTCTCCTTTGATAGAGCTTGCCACTCCTTTCTCACTTGTCCCACTTCAAAGAACACCTGTAGAGGCAAAGCAACAAGAAACCATCAAAGCATAGAGATATATGATACCACAAACAATTTAGAATCAGAAGTACATTAACCATACAAATGCATACACAAATACAAGAATCAGAAATACACAAGCATACGGAGGAAAACTCAAATAACTTTATTGATAGAAGTAGAAGAGAGGATTACAACCTAGCTATCTGATCTAGCACCATCCTCCGAGCATGAAAGCCCTCTTCACCTCATGAAAAGCTAGATCACCCAACAATACAATGTTTCATAGAGAAACCAACAACACTTCCTTACGAAATAAAAAATTCCAGCCTTTAGATCTCTAGGATGAGGGATCCATATATAGATATTTGCAGGGGGGTGAGTTAGCTTCTAGATTTTTGATTATTGTCATTTCTTGAAAGAGTAACTTCGGCATAAATCACATGTAGACAGAGATTTGTCGACGCGTTTCAAACCAACCAGTGTGGTTCATCGTTAGGACAAGTTGAAGAAATAGATCTAGCTTTGCATGCTAAATAGTCTGAGCAGAGCCTCCAACGGTTGTTTTGATCAACGGTTAATTTTGACTTAGGGACCGCAGTCAAAAAGTGAAATTGATAATTTAATGGAGTTAGTTATCATACCTTAAATTATATAAAAGAAAAAATCATAGATGTTTTTTACGTTAATATTTTATTAAAAATTGTAACTTATATGGGAATTAAAAATACCTAACTTCTATATCTATATATATAAATATAAAAAAGTGATCATAAGATGATAGTTAGTTATATATGAAATATAAAAGTAATAGAAGTTAGTTCAATTACAAATGTAAATTAAATGGGAAATAGTTAGTTAGGTAAAGACCAATATATGTATAAAATATATATAGGTTTGTTAGTTAGTTATAATTAAAAATAGATAAATATATATGAAATAATATTATATGGAGATTACGTTAGTAGTAGGTTAAAATCATAATTTAAAAATCGTAAATTAAATGGAAATTGGTTAGACTAAAGACCACATTTTCACATATATATATGTATAAATATATAAGGTAATTCTAGTGCGATAGTGAGTTATAATAATTATATATTACTAAAATGTTAAAATAAGATGGATAG
>APFE030449979.1:109742-316081 GCA_000404065.3 Pinus taeda | reverse complement strand
TAATGAAAAATCAAGCTGGTAGTCTCGGTTTTGAGATCCAGTGGGAAATCTCTGTGTATATGTGTTTTATGGGTTATGCTCTCGCATTTTTTATTTTCTTGTGATTTAGAATTCATATGCAAGTAATTTCTGTACGGGGTTAAAACCTACAGGCATTTCATCTCTCAGAGTATCCTTTCCCATCCTCTGGCACCGATCACACCAACTAATGTACTTCTTTACATCCTGATGAAGAGTAGGCCAATAATAGTCTGCTTGCAACACTTTGAATGTTGTCCTCTTTGCTGCAAAATGACCTCCACAAGGCCCATCATGATAGGTTAGAGGGATGTAAAATACTTCCTCTTCCCTTACGCACCTTCTTAAGATTTGATCTGGGCCAAGTTTGAATAGATTACCCCCAATCCAGGTGAAGGGGGTGCTCTTCCTAATTATCTTGCTCTTTTCTTTGGAGGGCAAGTTTGGTGGGAACTGTGATGATACCAGATAGTTTTCTATATCAGCAAACCATGGGGAGAGAAATGAAATAGAAAACCGATGCTCATTTGGTAACTGGTCATCCACCATTCCTTCTTCACCTGCAGGTAGATTTATTCTAGGTAGAAAGTCAACAACAACATTTTCCTTACTAGGCTTATCAATAATGGTTAGATCAAACTGTTGTAATAGAAGCAACCATCTTATAATTCTACTAGCATTTATATCTGATTTGTTCATTAAATATTTGATTGCAGCATGATGAGTATGCACAAATGTTTGATAGCCTATAATGTAATGCCTAAATTTGTTCAATGAATGCACTATAGCTAGGAGTTCTTTTTCAGTCACAATATAGTTTAGCTCAGCCTTTGACAGGTTTTTATTGATAAAATAGATGGCATAAGGTAGTTTCTCCTCTTCCTGGCCTAAGGCTGCTCCTATGGCTTTTTGTGAGGCATCAACATGAATATGAAAGGGGAGGGCCTAGTTTGGGCCTCTAAGGATTGGTGCAGTAGTCAACTTACCCTTGAGAATGTCTAAGACCTCTTGATAGTTCTTTGACCGTATAAATTCAGAATCTTTGGCCAACGATCCAAACAAAGGAGAGGCCAACTTGCTGAAGTCCTTTATGAACCTCTGGTAGTATCCAGCCAATCCTAAGAAACTTCTGACATCTTTCTACTTTTGTGGAGGTGGGACCCCTTGGATGATTGCTATTTTGTTTGGGTCCACCTACAGTCC
Source organism: Pinus taeda (assembly GCA_000404065.3). Lineage (NCBI taxonomy): Eukaryota > Viridiplantae > Streptophyta > Pinopsida > Pinales > Pinaceae > Pinus > Pinus taeda. Next base: position 314,860 of record APFE030449979.1, on the reverse strand, counting down.
TTTCTGAGATATTGAATGACCTATCACAGTCCCTTCAGTCATTAAGAATTCACACTTTTCTGGACTGAGAGACAGATTCATTTCAATGCATTTGTGCAACACTTTGCCTAGGTTAGTTAGGGCTTCTTGGAAATCACAGCCATAAGGTGTAAATTCATCCATATAGATTTCCACAACATCATGTACTAATTGAGCAAAGATACTCAAGACTACTCTCTAGAAAGTGGCAGGAGCATTGCATAGGCCAAAAGGAAGGACCCTATAGGCAAAAGTACCCCAAGGATAGGTGAATGTGGTGTTGTCCTGGTCTTCTGGGCAGTTTTGGATTTGGTTATACCCACTGAATCAATCTAGGAAAGAAAATAATTTCTTCCATGCCAGGCCATCTAGTACTTGGTCAATGAAGGGTAGGGGAAAATGATCATTCTTGGTGGCTTTGTTCAAATCCATATAATCCACAAAAATCCTCCACTTACCATTTTTCTTGGGTATTGATACTAAAGGAGAGACCCACTCACTGTCTGAGATAGGGTAAATAAACCCTGCATCTAACAGTTTTTGCAGTTCTTCCTTGACTATCTCTTTAAGAGTTGGATTCATCCTCCTTTGTGGTTGCCTAACTGAATTTCAACCTTCTTGGATGTAGATGTGGTGATTACACACTGAGGGGTGTACTCCCTTCATTTCCTTATAGCTCCAAGTGAAGGCTTCTATGTTCTCCCTTAGCAGGTTGCATGGATTTTCCTCTTCCAAAGAAGAAAGAGATGGATTAATTTGCAAAGCTTTATCTGGGAAAAATTCTATGGTTTTGACATGGAGTGGGTTAGAATTGGCCAGGCATAAATCAATTGGATGTTTGCTCAAGGTTTCCCTTACTTCTTCTTCTAATGGCAGGGAACTAGGAGTTGGATTTTGGAGCAGGTGTTCAATTAAATCATCCTTATCTTGCTTTCCTCCTCCTATGATTGCTTCCAAAGTATAAAGTTGGGAAAAGTAAGCCTCATCTTCTTCCTTCTCCTCTAACCATAAAGGTAAATCATGTTCTAGCGAAGGTTGAGCAGGAGGGTATAGGACTAATTGTTTGGACATATGCCCATTCTTGATGGTTATATTCCCAGCTTTGCAGCTTATGTAAGCAACAGTTGTGGCTAGCCATTGCCTTCCAAGGACGAGAGGTAACCAGTAAGCTTAGCCTTAGGTTGGATAACTAGGACACCTGCTGGGTATTCCCAGGAATCAATGGAGACCATCACATCCTCCACAATTCCCTCAGGGGTGACTGTGGGACGGTCTGCAAGTTGCAACACTATTGTGGTCTTTCTCAATGACCCTTGGAGGTTGAGTTTGAGCATGGTGTCCTTAGTCATCACATTAATGGAAGCCCAAAGATCAATCAGATTGTGTGGGAGAATGGTGCCATTGATGTGTACATATACTATAGGGCTTCTAGGGTCTAAATATTTTGGACATATTACCTTCCCCAGCTTTAAGTCAGACAACTGCCCAATGACATTAATGGTAGGGACATCCCTTTTTCTTCTTCCTGGATGCTTGAAACACTTCTCCTTAATAAATTTATTATAAATAGGCACATCTTTGATTGCTTGGAGAAAGGGGATCTTTACACAAAAATTCTTCAATTCTCCCAGAAGTTCAGTTTCTTCTAGGGTAGGATGGAGTGGTTGGGATAATCTTTGAGGAAAGGGTGGATTTAATTTCAGGTTGCTTTCCTCTCTTTCTTCCTCAACCTCCCTATGTGGAGAGAGAGGATGGTTATCAGGGAGAATTCTCCTAGATATTAGGTTAATCTCCTGGATTTCTACAGCATAAGCTAGGTATGATGTCTCTCCACTGTATGCTTGTTGAGCCTACCTATTTTTTGGGTTCGGATTTGGTTGGCTAGGCATCTAGGGTTGCTTGGGTGGAGCATGTTAGAGTCGGTCTTGTCAGTCCTCCGTCAGAGATCAAAACTCTTTCTGCATTTCATTTTTAGGAGTCCCGCTCCATTCACTCATCTGCATTTCGCTAGGGGCATGCCATAATCTGATGGAAAAGGTCTTGTTAGTCAGTTCCCCTCATGTCTGGCACCTACTGGCTTAGGTATTTTGTCAATGTTCACTAAATTCCATGATAGTCAATGTTCGATCTTTTAATGGACAGGAGTCATTTTCATTCATTAGGTCTAGGGATTAGTCAATTTGGTCTTCAACCGTGTCCAATAAAGCCGTGCAAGCCAGAGGGAGGCCCTTACAAACTTGTGATGCAAAGATTCTCATCGTCATGTTGATAGATTATGACTGTACTTCGAAACTCTGTTTTGAAGAAAAGTCAAACAGTGCGTCATTTGTGATAATTTTCAAAAAAGTCTCCAGTTGATCTCTTCAGGCGTAGTCATGGTTTCCGTGGCCAAACGCCCTGTCATACAACCCCTGCAAAAAGTGTCGAAAATTTCATCATTCTAGCTAAAAATTCAAAAGGAAAAGTGAAATTCAGTGTTGAATTAAATCAGGAAAAAGTACCAAAACAAGACATTAGCAAAGTGGGTTTTGTGGAAGCAAAAATTTAACCAATGACTTCAAAGCCTTTATATAAGGCTTTCCACAAGGAAACAAGGTCATTGTGCAAATCAAGGTTATAGAGAAGCATTGTAAAGTTTGTGAGAGAGCTAGCATGCATTTGGGTGAGTTTGGATTCGTTTTAAAGGGCGCGGCGCATAGACAGAGGAGCGCGGCGCATAGACAGAGGAGCGCGGCGCATAGAGCGCTACCCCACAGTGTAAAGTTAACACAGGCGCGACGCATATACAGAGCGCGGCGCATTAGGTTTGCTGCACGGCGCACACCCACAAAGGCCCGAAATTGTTCCAAATTTGCCACAAATCGTTTGGAAACCCTTCAAATTGACAGGTAGGGTCTACATCTTGCTTTTTCATCAAATTTTGTGAATGTGATGATGGTGTATGGCCGTTTATAATTGCAAGAAAAAATGCCTAAACCCTACCACTTGAAATCATTAAAGCCATTGCTCTAGGGTTGCAAAATTGTGGTGTTGATGCCAAGACTCCTCTTTCACCTCTCATTTTTCCCCTTCTTTCCATTATTCCCTTCTCTCCTATCCCATTTTTCCCTATTTTCCCTACCTTAAAACAGTACTAAACCCCTAGTCCCTATCCCCTCCACTCATTTGTCAACTATAAAACCCCAAAACCCTACCTTATAAAATCCCCAAACCCCCATACATGTCCCTAAACAAAACTTCTCCCCATAATCCCTAATCCCATCATATTATTACCCTCCTAATAGTCTCTTTTGCATTGTTCCCCTTGGTGGCAAAGTTCATATCAACACATAATTTCACTACCATCATCAAAGGGCAGTCCAAGCACAGTACACATACAGCAGTCATGGCATCTAAGCACTCATCGGAGTATGAGATGGAAACACAAAGTGATTCATCCTCGGAAGAACAGGCTCCCCAGAGACATCATAAAAGTGGCAAACATGTTAGGGATGAGCCAACGACCCTCACAGAATTGCAGGCCTGCCCTCTTGCTATGTCATGTTTCCAGCATCTATCATGTTTTGAGTTTTGTCAAAAGGTGGCTAGTGTTCGAATTCATCATGAGTTGGCCCGTCTTTTTGTGCTTCACCTACATGGATATCACTTTATCTTAGTCGGGATCACCTTCACACTAACACCCAAAACTGTCTCATTAGAAACCGGCATACCGAATGTTGGAGAACAGTGGCACAAGAAACAGAAGGTTGATCGGCAGCACTATGAGCCTTACATTAAGGCCAGTTTCTTGAGGCAGCTCCAAAGAGTCTTTCCATTTAGATATTTGAAAGATGAATATGCTCCACTCATGAAATTGATCATGAAATATTTCAGCTGTGAGGGGAGATTCTCTTGTTTATATGCCTATCACATCAGGTTGCTCATGCACTTTACCAGGGTACGGATGATGAAAATACCATATTTCATTTGCAGGAACATAGAGAGGATGAACACCTTCATGCAGCACAAGACCCCTTAGCAGCAACTTAACAGTGTTTATCATTTTTCTCTAATTAAGATTTTGGTGGATCATTAGTTGGGATTACAGGGCATTACTTGGGATGACTTCATCTCCCGTGACCTCTTCAGCACTTCACAGGTATTATCAGAGGTTGAGCATGAGATAGGTGGTCCTTCTCATCAGTATGAGCGCCATGAGACCACTACTATGCCAGTATTCATCACATATTAGAGAGGCAGTAGGAATTTGTTTGCAGCAGCAAAGCAAGTGTTATCTCCACCTGGGGTGGAAGGGGCCTTGCTTCCGACTTTGGAAACACAGGTACAGGACAAGGGCAAGAGGCCCATGCATGATGAGGGGCCATCTGGGGAACAAGAGGCCGACTTCATCCTCATTCATGATGATGATGCAGATGAGGAGAGTGCCAAACTTAGGAGGACCATCCAGGAGCAAAAAACGGAGATCCAAGACTTGTCACTCAATTTGGAGAGCGCTAAGTGGATTATCAGGTATTTGGAGCAGAGGAACAAACAGCTTGAGGACCAGCATGAAATCATGGAGCTGCAAAGCATCCGTGAGAATCGCCAAGCTGCCCAACATAGGAGGATTGAGCTCACTCCATTAGAGCAAGAAATTAACAATGACTGAGAGTCTTGGCTCAAGCATATCAACATCCACCTTGAGAGACTGCTGGAGAAGGCCGACAAGGAGAAAACCATATTGGGGTGGATGGTTTATCACTACAGGGCACGGAACATGAGTTCAAAGGCTCGGATAAGGAGTTTGAAGGCAAAATTGAGCAAAGCAACAAAAAGGCAAAAGAGGCAAAAGGAGAAAGATCGGCTTCGAATCTTGGCAAAAGCCTCTGTGGCCTAGCATAGCACTTCATAGAGGATCTCCAGCCCAAATTTCAAAAACATTGGGGAAATTTTGGTCACTTGACAAATTTTTGGGCACAACACAGGGTTTTTCGCCTTGTGCGCCGCGCCACTGGCGCAGCGCTTAGGATTGGGAACTCCAAATCACAAATGGCTTGTATTTTTGGATTCAGCATGAAAAATCATGCTTGCTGGTGCATGGACAAGAAATTTGGGCATGTTTTGAGTCCCCAGGAGATCAAAAACACTCAAAAAATGACCTCTCTGCCCCTAGTTTGACACACAGGAAGAAGTCTTGGGAGAATGAAGTTTTGGAGGGGTAAATGAGCACCAAATTCAGAAATTCCATTTGGGTTGGAAGGTAGATAGGCCAGGCTTTCTAACAAGCACACTTGGGCACAATTTGGACTCCAAAAAGTACCTCAAAATTGCCTCCAAAGTGGTGCAGTGCATATAGATTTGGGTGCGGTGCATATAGACAAAAAGGCCAAAATCACTTCCGCTTTGCGACATTTCGATTCGCGACTTTCTCCAAGTGGGCCCGCTCATTTACACTACACTTTTTTTGGCACCTAAGGCAAAATTTAAAGTATTTCCACTAAAGGTTGGCTTCTATCCAAGTGGAAAAGGAAGGCGAGCAGTCACCCAAGCCATTTGTCATTTTTGTAACGCTGCACCTGTAACTAATGGTTGGCTTTCCAATTCCACTTTGTAATGACTTGAAAAACTCCCCAACTCTTGGTCGTTCTATTTCCTCATGGCATAGCCTATTTATTGTATGCAAATCATTTGCAAAAGGTTGGTTGTAATTTCTGGGAGACTGTGGGAGAGGAACTCAGTTCTTCATTGTATATTTTGACAGAGAATTAATGAAAGGCAGCGGCTCTGGTTCATGAGATTCATGTGGTGTGAGTGTAGAAAATGTGTTCTCTTTATGTTTCATATGTATTTCATTGTTTTTCACAGTTCATCCATATTCATTTCCAGTGAAATTTTCTAAGTAAGATAAGGTAGAATTCATGTTTGTTGCTCTGCCTGTGGAAAAGTTTCACGTTCAGTGTTCTTCTTCTGTTGAAAAGGATTCATGTGTTTATGCCCTTTTCACCCTCCTAAACAATTTTTCCATTTCAAAACTAATTGCTAGACTTTCCGCATGTCTTGCCTCACGAAGTAATCTGTGCCTTTGTGTTAAATTCTCTGCTCATTGCTGTTCGTTGGTCCCATACATCCCAGAAACTCAGTGATTTATAAAAATTTCCTTCTTGTATCCATATTTATTTACTAGCCTAAAATCAATATTCATTGTAAGTCATCTAAGACCATATTGTTTATTTATTCACTGAGCGTGACACGGAGAGAGCCCTCTCCTGTTTTGGTAGGGCTAGCTACCAGACTGAGTGTGGTTTGTGGTTACCCTGAATTTTGCCTTCCTTCAGCCTAAGGTAGATTTAGGCTCTAACATAGTGGTGACTCCACTGGGGAGTGAAATTACTCCCCTTACTTCTTGATAATTCTAAGCTTCCGGATGATAAGTTTAGGATTTGATAGGCTGAGTGAGTTAGTTGTGTCCTTTGATTTTTCTTAATAGCACGCTGGCTTCTAGAAGATATACCAGAGCTAATCCAAATCCAGATTCTCCGCACATCTACGAAAATCCCAATTTGATTCCAAGAATTCGTCATCAAGAAAGCTCTATATCTCCTGTGTTCAAATCCCATTCATGCCCTGACATTTTTGAATATCTTGAAGAGCTAGATTTTGATGAGCAATTTGAAATATCATTGTTCGAGACCAAATCCAAAAGGACGGTTGACTCTACTATCCCCAATCCGCAGTTTCTTGTAGACTTGGAAACGGAAAGGGCTAACCATTCAATTGATAATTACATTGTAGCACAGCTTCAAACTCTAATTGCTAGCCCCCTACAAACTGCTCACACTCCTCCAACACCTCCAAAGCCAAATCCACCAAGAGTGATGGCTACCCGTTTTGCACCTCTTGTTATGCCTCAAGTTTTAGATGATATGCCCGCAGACTATCAAAGCAAAATCCCATTTTTTGATGGAACTCCTAACAGTATTACCACTCATCAACATGTGGACAGAATGGAAGATTTCTATGAACTTCATGAGATCAATGCAGAGAATGTGGCAATGAGACTCTTTGTACAGATATTTGTAGGTGAAGTGAGGAAATGGTTCAGAGGTTTGTCGGCTGCACGTATCGCTACCTTGGTCGACCTACAAAGACAATTTTTAAACCGCTGGGAAGTGAAAAAGAATCCTCTACAAATTCTGGCTGAATACGAGCAAATCAAACAAAACGTTGGTGAGTCAGTCCAAGACTACTGCATTAGATGCAATTCAGTTTATAATGAAATTCCCAATCATCTAAGGCCACCTGTGGGGTTAGCCATGGTGAAGTTTCCAGATGGTTTTGATGCTGACATGGCTTATCAATTAAGAGAGAGAGAACCAGCCACGATGGAAGACATGCAGAAGATAGTGGTCAGCGTTGAAGCAAATCTGCTAACCAAGAGGGCTAGAGCAAAGGCAGAAAAGAAGGTCACCGTAAAAGAAGAATCTTCCTCGGTAGATCAACTACTCTGGAAGGTAGAGAAGATGCTTGAAAGGGTGAAACTTGACAAACCTGAGCCACAAGTTAGAAATCCTAACTTTCGTGGCCAGCAATAGCCACAATATAGAATAAGACAGAGAGATTAGCGAACCCAAGAGCAGATAGCACAACAGCCAGTACAGCCACCTTTGCAGCAAAATTTTGTGCATGGACCGGAGTTAGATGAGGACGAGAATATAATAGGTGAGGAAAACTACCTCTTTACTCCTGATGATTTGCCTATTTATATTACCGAGGATGAGGAGTATGCAGAAAGTTTGGCTGTACACAAAGATGTTGTTATCATTCTAGCAAATGACACAATTTTGGAGGAAGAATCAGATGAGTACCAAAGAGGCTATATGAATGCTCTGTCTGCCCAACAGCAGTGATATTCACTTAGAAATAGAGATATGTCGGCTAAACCAATTCAGAAGAGGAAGGACGGTGAGACATCAAAGAATGATTCATCAGTTGCACAAAGGAAAGGAAAGGAGGCGGTTGATCGGGGTAGCAGCAAAACACCATCAACAGAGAAATCAAATCAACCAATTGCATCGAAAGAAAAGGAAAGGAAAGAAATCCCAGTCAAAGATGTAGAAAAGATTCCTGCTTTTAATTTAGATAATGAAATTTCTAAATTGAAGGTATCCATTCCCTTGACTGAAATAATGAGGAACAGCAGTTATAGAGGGCAAGTATCTAAAATTTTGAATTTGGACCCAATGTCTGACATGGTGAATGTCGAAGATGATCAACCCGAAATGATTTTTGGGCCAGCATCGAATGGTGATTCTCCTGATAGTGATGTGCCACATTTTTATATCAGTTTAAGATTGCATGATTTTGTGTTACATAATGCCATGTTCGATTCCGAAGCTTCTCACAAATTCATGCCCAAGGCTATCATGGATAAGCTAGGTCTGGACATCACCCAGCAATACCATGATCTCTATTTGTTTGATTCTAGCAGAGTAAGATGTATCGGGCTCATCAAAGACTTGGTTGTGAGTCTGGATCAACTCCCAATGAAGAATGTTTTGATGGATGTTGTTGTAGCAGATATTCCTCCCAGGTCTGGCATGCTTCTTTCCAGGTCTTGGGTAGCAAAATTGAAAGGGACACTACAACTAGATTTATCCTATGCAACGATTCCAGTGTTTGGCCAAATGAGGAAATTGTATCGGGAACAAAAAATGAAATACATAATTACAAGCAAGGAGAAACCAATAAATCATCTGATTAATTATGTACATACAGATTTAGAGTCTTTTGTTTTGTATTCAGATAGTTTCAATGATATCGATAGTCAGTTAGTAGAAGCAGATGATATTCCGGAAATAACAAAAAATTTCAGAGGAGTTTTAAAGAAAGAGGGACAAGAACAGCAGAACACGGTTGAGCGATCAGCTGAAAGTAATGGACAGCAAGTAGACAAAGCACATCAAACAGATTTCCAACAATTGCAAGAGGAGGAAGAAGGTTTGTGGACCATGGATTTTGATGGAGCAGTGGGAAATGATGGCGCTGGAATTGGAATTTGGGTATGCAGTCTTTTCTCCGCCCCGAACAAAGTGCCTAGTAACGTGCGGGTATGCTCTTACAAGTTGGCTTTTGATTGTTCAAACAATGAAGCTGAGTATGAAGCTCTGATTGTTGGGCTAAAGATTCTAAGAAAGCTGAATGCGAAGAGGATTACAGTATATGGCGACTCCGAATTGGTGATTAAGCAGGTCAAAGGCGAATATCAAGCAAGGCATCCTCAGATGCGAGCTTACCGGAATGCAGTTCTAGACATCTTAAAATTATTTTCAGAATACACCTTGACATGTGTGCCTCGTATACAAAATACCATTGTTGATGCTCTTGCTAAGGCAGAAAGCAATTTGAAGATCCCAATGAATTCTAGCAATAAATTCGAAATTCATGTCAAACCTCGTCCAACCGTCCCGAACAATCAGAGATATTAGCAAGTTTTCCAAGATGATGAGGAAATTGATGATTTTCTGCAAAACAAAGGCAAGTTCAAAGAAACCTTGATTGATGTAGAAAGTGACGATGGTAAAGGTAATGGTACAGATGATGTGCATATCAATGAAATGGACATGTTGCAGCTAAAGAATAACGTTATTCCTAAAGGCTTGATACCTTTAGAAGAACTCTTTGATCAAGATGATGTAGCCTGCAAACCAACATTGCAGCCAACAGAGAAGGGTGTATAAGAGGTCAATATCGGAACAACTGCTAATCCTAAAATGGTAAAAATGTGTAAAGCATTGTCACAAAAGATCAAAGCCAAATATATTCGTTTGTTGTCTTCATTTGCTGATGTGTTTGCTTGGGACTATTCTGACTTAAAGACATATGATGCCAATATAATTCAGCACACTATACCCATTAAGCCCAATCAAAAACCTTTCAGACAAAAGTTGAGGAGGCTAAATCCAAAGCTGTTGCCATCAATTGAAAAAGAGATAAACAGGTTGTACAAATAAGGGATCATTGTTCCCATCAGATTTTCGGATTGGATATCTAATTTGGTGCCCGTACGAAAGAAGACAGGTGAGATTTGCTTGTGCATTGATTTTAGGAATCTCAATAAAGTTTCGTTGAAAGATAATTATCCACTGCCCAAAATGGACCATATACTTCAGCGAGTAGAGGGAGCATCTCGTATGTCACTACTTGATGGTTATTCCGGATATAACCAAGTTTCTGTCCATGAAGATGACCGAGACAAGACAGCGTTCACCACTCCAAGGGGAACCTTTCATTATGCTAAAATGTCTTTCGGTTTGAAGAACGCGGGTGCCACATTTCAGTGTGAAATGGACTTGGATTTTGCGAATGAGAAGGATGTCTTTTTGGTTGTGTACCTTGATGATCTGACTGTATTTTCAAATCTGATGAAGAGCACATGTACCATCTAACAACTAACTTTCAAAAGTGCAGAAAATATGGCCTATCGCTGAATCCGAAAAAGAGCTTGTTCACCATGGAGGAAGGAAAACTACTCAGGCACATTATCTCAAAATATGGCATTCGTATTGACCCAGCATGTGTACAAGCGATTCAACAAACCGATCTGCCCCGGAATAAGAAAGAGATTCAATCTTTCAATGGTAAAATGAATTTTCTACGCCGCTTTGTACCTAATCTTGTTGAGCACCTAAGAAAGATTACAAACATGCTTAAGAAGGACGGAGGAGGCTGTAAAATCTTTCAATTTAGTCAAATTGGCTCTTTCTTCAGCTCCCGTTCTAGTCAGCCCGGATTACACTCAGGATTTTATATTGTTTTCATTTGCTTCGGAGCACACTATGGCAACTGTGTTATTGCAGAAAAGAGATGATCATGAAAGACTCATTGCATTCTTCAGCAGAGCTATAAGAGATGCAGCCTTAAAATACAACATCATTGAGAAGCAAGCCCTTGCACTTGTGAAAGCATTGAAATATTTTCGGGTATATATTCTGCATTCTCATATTTTGGCTTATGTTCCTAACGCTGTTGTCAAAGATGTTTTAGTGCAGACCGATCCGAAAGGAAGATGAGGCAAGTGGATTGTAGCTTTGTTGGAATATGATGTGGAAATAAAACCCACAAAGCTTGTTAAAGGACAAGGATTGGCAAAGTCAAACTTGCACGCCTTAGACATAAATCTGATCGCTGCTATGTCCGATGAGAATGAGGAAGGATCGTCAATTCAGGTATCTGAAATGTTTTCTCTTTCTCCATGGTATTCAGATATCATATATGTGCTTAAAAATCTGTCACCACCGCCCGGCATGACTAGAAACAAAGCGAGAACACCCAAATTGAAGGCTGCCAAGTTTTGCATTCTAAATTCTGCACTTTATTGGAAAGATCCCAGTGGTGTTTTGTTAAATTGCTTGGTGGAAAAGGAAGCAAAGAAGGTCATGGAGGACTTCCACGAAGGAGACTGTGGTGGTCACCTTTTTTGGAAATCAACAGCAAATAAAATTCTGAGGGTGGGATACTATTGGCCGACATTGTTTGCTAATGTATATAAGATGGTCAAGAGTTGTCATAAGTGTCATATTTTTGAAGGATGACAGAAGTTACAGCCTTTTCCACTTAAGCCCATTGAGGTGAGTGCTCCTTTCCAGCAATGGGGGTTGGATTTCATTGGTGAAATTCATCCCACTTCTTCCGGTCATCATAGATGGATTCTCATAGCGACAAACTATTTCACGAAATGGATCGAGGCAATTCCCACTAGACAAGCTATAGATGCGGTAATTATTTCATTCCTTGAAAATAATATCTTGTCTTGCTTTGGTTGCCTGAATAAGTTAATCACTAATAATGCAGCATCTTTCAAATCAAAGAGGATGGTAGAGTTTTGTCATAAATATCACATCATTTTGGGTCACTCAACTGCCTATCATCCGCAAGGAAATGGATTGGCAGAGTCTTCTAATAAATCATTGGTCAACATTATCAAGAAGTTGCTGGAAATAAACAAGAAAAGTTGGCATAAGAGGTTGGTCAATGCACTTTGGGTAGATCGGGTCAGTCAGAAGAAATCCATTGGTACGTCCCCGTTTGATCTTGTTTATGGAGTTGATACAGTGTTTCCTACCTCTCTCGTAGCCTCGGTAGTCAAACTTCTCCAAGAGGCCGGCAGTGACGAAGATCCTATGCAGAGAAGGTTGAATCAAATGGTCCACTTGCAGCAGACCAGAGAAGAAGTCTTCCAGAACACATCCAAGTTGAAAGAGAAAATTAAGAAAATTTATGACAGAAAAGCAAAGGCAGACAAATTTCAATTGGATGATGTGGTGCTGAAGTGGGATGCAAGGAATGAGGAAAAAGGTAAGCACGGTAAGTTTGAGAACCTCTGAAAAGGTCCTTTCAAGATTGCAACAGATCGGGGTCATAATGCCTTTCTTCTGAAGGAAATGAATGATGAAGATTGTCCAGGAGGGTCGATCAATGGTCGGCTACTCAAGTGGTACCATTTCTGAGTTATTAACGTTGCTTCCACTGTCATTGTAAATACCATTTTATTTCAGTTTGGTTTGAGTTTGTCAAATTAGTCTTCAAGTCATTTCAATATCAAATTTGAGTTAGTTTGTTGCTCATTTTAGTTTCATAAATGAGTCAAAGTCTTGTGTTGTTTGTCGAAATAATGACTCCATAGCCCAATGGATGAAGGCACTGTCTAGCTCTTCCAGAGATCTGCTATTCTTGGCACCTCCAAGGAGCTACCATCCCCCATTGGAGCCAATGTTAGAGTCGGTCTTGTCAGTCCTCCGTCAGAGATCAAAACTCTTTCTGCATTTCATTTTTAGGAGTCCCGCTCCGTTCACTCAGCTACATTCCGCTAGGGGCATGCCATAATCTGACGAAAAAGGTCTTGTTAGTCAGTTCCCCTCATGTCTGGCACCTGTTGGCTTAGGTCTTTTGTCAATGTTCACTAAAGTCCATGACAGTTAATGTTCGAACTTTTAATTGACAGGAGTCATTTTCAGTCATTATGTCTAGGGATTAGTCCATTTGGTCTCAACCATGTCCAATAAAGCCATGCAGGCCAGAGGGAGGACCTTACAAAGTTGTGATCCAAATATTCTCATCGTCATGTTGACAGATTACGACTGTTCTTCAAAACTCTGTTTTGAAGAAAAGTCAAACAGTGCGTCATTTGTGATAATTTTCAAAAAAGTCTCCAGTTGATCTCTTCGGGCACAGTCATGGTTTCCATGGCCAAATGCCCTGTCATACAACCCCTGCAAAAAGTGCTGAAAATTTCATCATTCCAGCTAAAAATTCAAAGGGAAAAGTGAAATTCAGTGTTGAATTAAATCAGGAAAAAGTGCCAAAACAAGACATTAGCAAAGTGGGTTTTGAGGAAGAAAAAATTTAACCCGTGACTTCAAAGTCTTTATATAATAATTTCCCCAAGGAAAATGGGTCATTGTGCAAATCAAGGTTATAGAGAAGCATTGCAAAGTTTGTGAGAGAGCTAGCACGAGTTTGAGTGAGTTTGGAGTCGTTTTCAAGGGTGTGGCGCATAGACAGAGGAGCGCGGTGCACATAGAGAGCGCGGCGCACAGAGCGCTACCCCACGGTGTAAAGTTAACATGGGCGAGACGCATATACAGAGCGTGGCGCACACCCACAAAGGCCCGAAATTGTTCCAAATTTGCCACAAATCGTTTGGAAACCCTTCAAATTGACAGGTAGGGTCTACATCTTGCTTGTTCATCAAATTTTGTGAATGTGATGATGGTGTATGGCCGTTTATAATTGCAAGAAAAAACGCCTAAATCCTACCACTTGAAATCATTAAAACCATTGCTCTAGGGTTGCAAAATTGTGGTGTTGGTGCCAAGGCTCTTCTTTCACCTCTCATTTTCCCCTTCTTTCCATTATTCCCTTCTCTCCTATCCCATTTTTCCCTATTTTCCCTACCTTAAAACAGTACTAAACCCCTAGTCCCTATCCCCTCCACTCATTTGTCAACTATAAAACCCCAAAACCCTACCTTATAAAATCCCCAAACCCCCCTACATGTCCTTAAACAAAACTTCTCCCCATAATCCCTAATCCCATCATATTATTACCCTCCTAATAGTCCCTTTTGCATTGTTCCCCTTGGTGGCAGAGTTCATATCAACACATAGTTTCACTACCATCATCAAAGGGCAGTCCAAGCATAGTATACATATAGCAGTCATGGCATCTGAGCACTCATCGGAGTATGAGATGGAAACATAAAGTGATTCATCCTCGGAAGAATAGGCTTCCCGGAGACATCATAAAAGTGGCAAACATGTTAGGGATGAGCCAACCACCCTCATAGAATTGCAGGCCTGCCCTCTTGCTATCTCATGTTTCCAGCATCTGTCATGTTTTGAGTTTTGTCAAAAGGTGGCTAGTGTTCGAGTTCATCATGAGTTGGCCTATCTTTTTGTGCTTCACCTACATGGAGATCACTCTATCTTAGCCGGGGTCACCTTCACATTGACACCCGAAACTCTCTCACTAGCAACCGGCATACCGAAAGTTGGAGAATAGTGGCACAAGAAATAGAAGGTTGATCGGCAACACTATGAGCCTTACATTAAGGCCAGTTTCTTAAGGCAGCTCCAAAGAGTCTTTCCATTCAGATATTTGAAAGATGAATATTCTCCACTCATGAAATTGATCATGAAAGATTTCAGCTGTGAGGGGAGATTCTCTCGTCTATATGCCTATCACATCAGGTTGCTCATGCACTTTACCAGGGTACGGATCATGAACATCCCATATTTCATTTGTAGGAACATAGAGAGGATGAACACCTTCATGCAACACAAGACCCCTTAGAAACAACTTAACAGTGTTTATCATTTTTCTCTAATTAAGATTTTGGTGGATCATCAGCTGGGATTACAGGGCATTACTTGGGATGACTTCATCTCCCGTGACCTCTTCAGCACTTCACAGGTATTATCAGAGGTTGAGCATGAGATAGGTGGTCCTTCTCATCAGTATGAGTGCCATGAGACCACTATTATACCAGTATTCATCACATATCAGAGAGGTAGTAGGCATTTGTTTGCATCAGCAAAGCGAGTGTTATCTCCACTCGAGGTGGAAGGGGCCTCGCTTCCGACATCGACAACACAGGTACATGAAAAGGAAAAGACGCCCATGCATGGCGAGGGGCCATCATTGGAACAAGAGGCCGAATTCATCCTCATTCATGATGATGATGCAGATGAGGAGAGTGCCAAACTTAGGAGGACCATCCAGGAGCAGAAAACGGAGATCTAAGACTTGTCACTCAATTTGGAGAGGGCTAAGTGGATTACCAGGTATTTGGAGTAGAGTAAAAAATATCTTGAGGACCATCATGAGATCATGGAGCTGCAAAGCATCCGTGAGAATCGCCAAGCTACCCAACATAGGAGGATTGAGCTCACTCCATTAGAGCAAGAACTTAACAATGACCGAGAGTCTTGGCTCGAGCATATCAACATCCACCTTGAGAGACTGCTGGAGAAGGCTGACAAGGACAAAACCATATTGAGGCGGATGGTTTATCACTACAGGGCATGGAACATGAGTTCAAAGGCTCAGATAAGGAGTTTGAAGGCAAATTTGAGCAAAGCGACAAAAAGGCAAAAGAGGCAAAAGGAGCAAGATCGGCTTCGAATCTTGGTAGAAGCCTATGTGGCCTAGCATAGCACTTCATAAAGGATCTCCAGCCCAAATTTCAAAAAATTTGGGGAAATTTTGGTCACTTGACAAATTTTTGGGCACAACACAGGGTTTTTCTCCCTATGCGCCGCGCCACTGGCACGACGCTTAGGATTGGGAACTCCAAATCACAAATGGCTTGCATTTTTGGATTCAGCACGAAAAATCATGCCTGCTGGTGCATGGACAAGAAATTTGGGCATGTTTTGAGTCCCCAGGAGGTCAAAAACACTCAAAAAATGACCTCTCTACCCCTATTTCGACACACAGGAAGCAGTCTTGGGAGAATGAAGTTTTGGAGGGGGAAATGAGCACCAAGTTTAGAAATTCCACTTGGGTTGGAAAGTAGACAGGCCAGGCTTTCTAACAAGCACACTTGGATACAATTTGGACTCCAGCAGGTACCTAAAAATCACCTCCAAAGTGGCGTGGCGCATATAGATTTGGGCGCCCACATATAGACAAAAAGGCCAAAATCACTTCCACTTCGCGACATTTCGATTCGCGACTTTCTCCAAGTGGGCCTGCTCATTTACACTACACTTGTTTTAGCACCTAAGGCAAAATTTAAAGTATTTCCACTAAAGGTTGGCTTCTATCCAAGTGGCAAAGGAAGGCGAGCAGTCACCCAAGCCATTTGTCATTTTTGTAACGTTGCACCTGTAACTAATGGTTGGCTTTCCACTTCCACTTTGTAATGATTTGAAAAAATCCCCAACTCTTGGTCGTTCTATTTCCTCATGGCATAGTCTATTTATTGTATGCAAACCGTTTGCAAAAGTTTGGTTGTAATATCTGGGAGACTGTGGGAGAGAAACTCAGTTCTTCATTGTATATTTTGACAGAGAATTAATGAAAGGCAGCGGCTCTGGTTCATGAGATTCATGTGGTGTGAGTGTAGCAAATGCATTCTCTTTATGTTTCATATGTATTTTGTTATGTTTCACAGTTCATTCATATTCATTTCCAGTGAAATTTTCTAAGTAAGATAAGGTAGAATTCATGTTTGTTGCTCTGCCTGTGGAAAAGTTTCATGTTCAGTGTTCTTCTTCTGTTGAAAAGGATTCATGTGTTTATGCCCTTTTCACCCTCCTAAACAATCTTTCCATTTCACACTATTTCAAAACTAATTGCTAGACTTTCCACCTGTCTTGCCTCACGAAGTAATCTATGCCTTTGTGTTAAATTCTCTGCTCATTGCTGTTCGTTGGTCCCATACATCCTAGAAACTCAGTCATTTATAAAAATTTGCTTCTTGTATCCATATTTATTTACTAGCCTAAAATCAATATTCATTGTAAGTCATCTGAGACCATATTGTTTATTTATTCACTGAGCATGACACGGAGAGAGCCCTCTCCTATTCTGGTAGGGCTGGATACCAGACTGAGCGTGGTTTGTGGTTACCCTGAATTTTGCCTTCCTTTAGCCTAAGGCAGATTTAGGCTCTAACAGAGCAGAGTGCAGGAGTTGTGGTTGTGCAGGTGGTGGAGGCAATAGGAATGGAACATTGGTTAATTGGGGCCTCCAACCCTGGGTGGGGCATTCCACTAATGTTGTGGCTGACCATAAGGTTGGAATGACTGGCTGGCTAGTTGATTTTGATACTGAGATATATAGGACCAAGGAGGGGGTGTAGACCAGGAAGGATGAGCAGGGGGTCCCGAAGAAGGTATAGCAGTGGCTTGGTTGGGGTTGTAGTATGCATGGGATGGCCCTTGCATACCCTACTGCTATGGTCTAGGCCCAGGAGGTCTCCTTTGGTTGATGTAGCAAAGCTGCTCAGTGACCCCTTCAACTCCTTGATACTCAACTTTGAGTCTAGGTAAAGAAGGGCACTTGTCTGTGGAGTGGTTTTCTTCACAGACTGAGAAAATCTGAATGCAATTTAATGGACATTATTTCTTAGGATGCCTCCTAGTGCATCTAGGACAAAAAATGGAGAAGGTTCTCTCTACTTCCTCTTGCTTCCTGTTGATGTTCATGGTGTCCAATTGCAAGGCAAGGGTTTGCATCATGTCACTCTTGAAATCTTCTAGCATATTACCAATTTCACCCTTGATGGATAAGTTTGAGGATGATGTACTGGCCATAGGTTGACTACCCCTACCCTTTTTCCTGGATTCCCTAGAATGGTTTCTAAAGATAGTCTTAATATCGTCATAGGGTAATTGGTAGACATCTCCTCCTGTTATCATATTTAAGGTATCCAGAGGATCTTCACTTACTCCTCTAAGCAAGACCATCTTTAATGACGCAGGGTCAAGTGTGCACTTGGCCCTTTTGTAACTGAGCTGGAATCTTTCTTCATAGTCTTCTAGGGATTCATCCTAGCCTATGGTCATCCTAAAAATCTCTTCTTTAGTACCCTTTGACCTGCAGTAGCCCCTATATTTGTAGTTAATTTTTTTTTGCATCTGAGCCCAAGTTGTGATGCTATCTCCAGGTAAACCCATGAACCAACACAATGCTGCATCCTTGAGGGTAGATGGGAATAGTTTTAAATTTTTCTCATCATTTGTATAGTCATAGGTTCGGCATATAAAAGAGAATTCAAATAGGAAAGTGTCAGGGTGCTCTGTGGTCAGGCCATGGAAATGAGGTAGCGTAGAGGGGCTTATATTCTTCATCTTAGTGTCCCCATTGGTTTCCCTGATGGGGAAGGCACTCTCAATTCTCTCTCTATCTCTCCTGTCATTTTGGTTTCCAGCCATTGGTTCAGTAGGAATGGGTTCTTCCTCTTCTTCTTCTTCTGTAGGTTCCCCAAATAGGTAAGTTTTCTCACCTAAAGGGTCTTCCAATTCACCTTCACTGAAGAAGAGAGAAGTTTGCCTATTGGATGCAGTGGGGTTATTTGACAAGAATTTTCCTAAATTGTCCCTAATCCTACGAGGCATGAAAGGAAATGTTTTTGGGTTGGTTTTTGTAAGATTTTTTTTTTAAACTAGAAAGTACTTGTAGAATGGAAAGGAAAGCAACTAATGATAATTGAAAGAAAGAAAGAAACTAGATTACTTTTGCAGAAATAAACTAATGAAAGAAAGTTTAAAGACTAGAAATAGAATAAAAGAAAGTAGGAGACTAGAAATAGAAGAAAGTAGTAATTACTTCTACTTAGACACCTCCCGGAAATAGCACCAAAAAGTGATGAGCCTAGGTATTGCAACAATAATGCTACAACTCCCAGGGCTACCAACTTTATTTATCAACCCGGGGTTCGTAAAAACTCGGAGGTGATAGTGTTATATGCACAAGTAGAAGTGAAGGTCCTGCCTATTGTCACTGTTTATAGAGTCAGAAGAAACTTTAATTCTTTGGTGGAAGAAGAGCAAACCTTATTCTAAGAGAGAGCTACTTCTATTGCAGTAATGAAGAAAACAACATGAAAGGCTAAACTTGCACAATAACCTATCTTAATCAACCAAATGGCTATGCTAAGAAGAATTGTTAATTTAACATTAACCTAAGGCTAATTATCTATATTTGCATAAGTAAAAACATAAAAACTAGACTAAGGAGTAACAAAGAAACTTAGGCTAAGTTGGGTTCCAGGCGGAAAAAGTGATCGAAGGTCAAAATTAGTGAAAGGGGGGCGTGAGGGAGCAACAATGCATAAGAACCATTGGATCAGTCAGGTGAAAGGTAATGAATGATGGAGATTTGATTGTGGAAGGTTACGTAGGTAGATGGGTGAACAGGGTTGCTAACAGGATAGACAGTTAAGAGCTTATCATGAAGGTTTTAAGTGAAGGGATGGGCGAACAAGGGAGAAAAGGAGATGAATGGCTAAGATTTAATCACGCGGGTGAGGCCAAGAGATGGACAGGTGAGGCTGACAGGAGTGATGGACGGCTAAGATCTTATCGCGCGGGCAAAGGCAAGAGATGGATGGATGAGGCTAGTAGGCAGATGGGCGGTGGAGATTAGATCGTGGGCAAAAGAACGTGTGGAAATGGTGGAGCGTGTCTAGAGGGCAGTAAGCTGTTTATCATAGGCCCTCAACGCTATAAGTAGTTTTCTCAAATTTTACGCGATTAGCCTCCCCAGGCGACATGTAGCAAGGGGAAACCACCCATTTCGCGTGCTCTCGGGTAGATAACAGTTAGACAGAAATCCACAAGATATGGCGCAATAGCCGTTGGATCAGGCGGGGCTTATCAATGGTGGAGATCGGCTAAGCTAGTTGGTGATCAGGCAAAGCAACAACTGTCGAATCAGGCAAGGAAAATTGACGGTGGGGGCTTAAAGTTCATAAAGTGAATGGTGGACTCCACGCGAGGCGGCAGTTAAATAAAATGATGAATCAGACGGTAATTGTGAAGGGATGTTGGTAAATGGACGGCGAGGAAGCAATGGAGGGAGAACGTGTTGGAGGTGGTTTCAAAGAAAAATAACAGAGAAAACCAGTGAGGGTATACAGCTAACTGCATTCAAACAGCGAACTCCATAGCCTATGTGAGAACCAAAAACTGTGTTCTTGGGGTTGCTGGTGGGTCTCTGCCTCAAGTCATGGTCCCAGAGGGAAGAGATGAGGCTGAGACACCTGCACACAACCTGATAGTAATCTTTTCCTCTAATCTAACCTCTGAATTAAAAAACCACAAATGACAGTAAACTACAGCTAACTACTGAAATAGATGAACATAAGCAGGAAGTTATTCAAATAAATGAACAGAACCAGAAAGTTGCTTAGCCAAATGAATCAGAACCAAAGCTTCTTGAGTAAATGCGTCAACAAACCATGAAACTAATTAACAAATAAACAGAACAAAATTCTATGCTAGAATAATAGAACAATAAATAGGAGTTGTGGCTGCTTGGGTGGAGCCCTAACTCAAGAGCTTCAGCCCTCGAAGTTTAACTCAGAGCTGGCTTAAATAGAACTTATCTTTATTACATAAACAATGGATTACAGAGAAAATTCACAAGTCTTTGCAGTTCAAAAATAAAACAGAGTTTTACAAATTAAGTTTGAATCCTAGTGAGGTCCTAAGCTTCTCTATTTATACATATGAAGTCTCCAACAATTTCCTCTCAAATTAGGGTGATTTGGCTCCCAACTCTAAATAAACTGTTTTCTATCCTTTTCACTTTCTTGGCTGTCTTTTAGTCCTCATGATGTGGTTTTTTTCACTCCGAGCTAGTGGAGGAATATTCGAATGGAGGGGTAGTAGATGAGGAGGATTAACCTCCTATAATTCCTCTACCTTGTCCCATTTGAGTCTTGACCAACGTCTTTGATATATTTCTTCGCTTGTATCCTTTATACCTACATTTCTCCTTGCTTTTATCTTTTATTCCTGCATTATATGCAGATTAGAACACAAAGCCAAATATCCAACTCTAACTAATTTTATAAACAAAATATAATCAAAATTATGCAATAAGTTGTAAGAATAGTTGGGTTGACTAAGTTAGGAGGTGAATTAAGGCCAATTAAGGCCCATATAATTACTTAATAATGAGACTCATCACCATGCATGTGATAAGGGTGAAGTCAAGCTCAAACTTTGAAGCTAAATCTTCACCTGTTGCTCCTCCTAAGGTCTTATTGCTCGAATTTTTGTATGGACACTTAGTGGCATAGTGCCCAAATTCATGAAAATTGAATAATTTTATTTTGGACAAGTATTTCTTCTTGCCCCCATGGTTGGATTCCGGTTTGGTTTGAGATTTATTCCCTTTTCACTTCTTTTCGTTTCCATCCAATGAAAAATTTTCTTCATCCTCACCCTTGGATGAGGTTCGATCTCTTGTATTCCACCTTATCTCCTCTTGTACCAAATAATACCATAAGTGTTCCCAATTCTATAATTGCTCCCTCCCGTTCACCAAGCCCTGGTAGTTATGACAGCTTTTGGGAAGGCCTAGAAGAGCTAGGCTTACCAAGTCATCCTCTGCAACATTAACACCAACCCCAACAAGTTCATCACGAACTTGTGTAAATCTGCTAAGATACTGCGGGATAGTGTCATTCTTCTGCATCTTGATAAATCGAAGTTTATCCTTGAATGCCAACTTCCTATGGTCACTAATATTCTCGAACAATTGTGTCACTGATTTCCACATTGCGAATAGAGTTTCTTTCCCATGGATATTTGAGAAAATATGGTCTCATACTACCTCCAATATCATTATGCTCATCTTAGCTACATCTTTCAGCCATTGGGCTAGGTTCCGTGCATTAGATTCTGCTAGTTTTGGAACATCTTTCTTGATGTATTGTAGAAATCCATTGTCATCAAGAATTGCCTCCATGCAATGAAATTAGAGTTGCCTTCCAATGCATGCTCTAGTCTCATCCCACTGAAGGTCATCTTCCCAACTCTGGAGAGATCCTGCTACACTGAACTACAAATTCAACCCTCCTGAGAAACAACTTCAAAATTTCTATTCTAATGTGAATCCTACTTTGATACCATGTAGAAATTACGGTGTATAATTGTAACTGCTCATGAAATTTTAATCTAAATCACAAGAAAGAATCATACTCTATTACTCTACGAAACACAATTTAGAACATCAATCACAAACATGCAAAGATAAATACCACACACGCACACAATATTTTCCTAGGGGGAGGAAATTTGCTAAAAACCCCTTTGCCCACTTGTATTAATAGGATGAATAGAGATGTATTACAATTGCTTGCTCGGAATTAGCACAACTGGTAAGTGAATAACCTATCTCTCTACTCACTAAGAAGATTTGACCCAGACTTAGTCAATTTCTGCCTCTACTTGCACCCATATTTCCTTATGCAATTGCTGAGGAAATTAGGCCTCGATTATTTAGGAATTTCCCCCAAAATGATTATGAAATTCCCAAGTTTGATCATCTGATTACATGCAACACTTTTACACTCAAGACTAGTTTACAACTGATGTTACACTACCTTGGAATGTCCACTATAGTCGGGGAACTCGAATTATCTTCATGCACTAGCTATTTTTGGTTGATTGATCAGTTAACTAGACGATCACTAAGTTAGGCTGAAGTCTCCCTACATAATTGACCTTCCACTAGTTCCTCCAACAGTTAGAACTAGTTTAACTGAAAAAAAACTTGAAATAACTAACCTTGATTGCTACAAATTAGCAATCACTCATGCTTAATTGAAATCCAACTCCTATAACTTGAATTTACTCAGCTAACTGAGTGACAAGAGTCATGTCACCTTAGTTAACTGCATCCAATTTGTCTACTGATGTGGAAATTTGAATTTTCTCAATTTGATCAAGGAAAAATCAAATTGAGACTTTCTTGTTGCATTTTTCAACAACTAAAGCCTTAAACTCAAGAAAATGAGAAAACACTTCAAACTTATCTTCCAAAAAAATACACCCATGTCTTCCTAGAATAATGCACCTTTCCAAAAGACATAGTCTCTATTGGTCCACACAAATCTGAACACATCAATGCTAGACATTCTCTAGTCTTCCTTGTTTTATTTGAAAAAGTGTCCTTGTGTTGTTTCCAAAAAAACACCATTCACATACTTTATCATCCAACTTGCAATAAGGAAGACCATTCACCATGTTCTGCTTTCTTAGCAGCACCAAACTTTGAAAATTCAGATGTCCCATCCTTAAGTGCCAAAGTTTACTATTTGATTCCTCTATGACTTTCAAACTCTATGAATTACTTGAATCAAAAGAGATCTTGAAAATTTTGTCTTCACTCATTTCACCTCCTGCAACAATTGCATTTTGATTCAACTTATCCATGATTAAGCACACTTTATTATCAAACACTAACTTGTAATTTTGCTCCAGCATTTGTCCTATAGAAAGTAGGTTCTTCTTCAATGTTTGTGTTAATAAAGATTCCTCAATTAACTTCTTTTTTCCATGCAATGTTGGTATTGCAGTTGTGCCTTTCCCTTTCACTTCAAAAACACTATCATCACCAAAGATGAATTTACCAGAATAATTGTCATTAATTTTGGTAAACAACTCCTCTTGAGATGTCATATGACTTGAATATTGTTGATTCCCAATTTGGCTCATTTTTTATAATATTTCTGAGGCCTTAACCTCCTTATTTTGAACCCTTCTTATCTTTAAAAACCCTCTTTTATTATATTTTGTGTGTTTTGACCAAGAGGGTGTTGTGAACTTGAAAGAATGCAAATTATTTCAAAATGTATCATTTTACTTTAATTCCTAAGTATTTTTGAAGCTAAACATTATCTAATCGAATCACCTACAATGTCAAAGCAGTTGACCACATATTGTGCAAATCAACCATTTTCAGAAGCAGTTCCAATATTCCTTCAACTACTCTACAATTTCCTGCAGTCATGGATTTCCTATCGATGCAGAGATTTTCTACAGTCGCCAATTTCCTGTTGATGCGGATATTTCTTGCAGTTCACTAATTTCCTGTAGATGTAGAGATTTCCTATTATCGCCCCTATTTCCTGCAACTTCTCTGCAATTTCCTGCAATTTCGCCAGTTTCCTATAGATGCAGAGATTTCCTATAACCGCCCCGATTTCCAGCAGTGATTTCCATGATTGAGCATGTTCTGGTCAGCCTCGAGGAGAATGAAGACATGTGTTTTGTTGAGAAATTCAGTAATATGGATGTTTTCCTATTGGTCGCCTTAGAAATGCCATTGAAATTTCCCAGACCTTCGTTCCTTTTTCAAGTCGCTGTATTAAAAGGTAGTTCCTGCAACTTCACAAAATATGTTCGATCCATGCTTTCAGTCATGGATTGAACTCATCATGCTTATTTCTACTATATTTGCCATATATTGTTAGTCACCAGTTGTAGGATGTTATATTTTCTAATTTGAGGTATATTATGCCCATGTATTTGTATAAAAGTCCTTTATGTTTATTAGGAGAGGAGGGGAGGATCTGGAGAGAAGAAGGACAGATTGAATATATCAGACCTGTATCACTGTATATTTTCCAAATTAATATAATACTTGATGTTCTACTAAATTTCATTGAGTAACTCATTTCGTAGTTGAAGGGGCTGTGAGTAAGGGAGGAACCCTTTTACTCACAACTCTTGTAGCTGAAGATTTTTTTTATTTCCATTTAATTTTGTCATCCATTACTAGAATTTACATAGTTTGCAATTCTCTTTTCTAATTTGTAACATGTTGTGAATGATGGTTAAATGTGAGATCATTTGATGAATGATTTGGAATTGTTGAATATGCTTTCATTTCTGTTATGCGAAGTGTGAATTGAGTTAATTGTTGTTGTTTGGGTTTGTATCTTTTTTGGATCTGCATCAACAATTCTATGTGTTGTAGAGAGATGAATTATCTACTCCATAGCCTTTGCTGCTAAGTATTGATGAGGAAAAGAGTTCTTGAAGCTCTGTGTGTGTGTGATTTTATTTGGAACAACACTTACGGTATTAGCATGCATATATTTTGTGCAGCATCTCACAAGCTTACCTACCCCTGGTCGATAATTTATGTCTGTCAAATTATAAGTCTATAATTTTCCCGCATTACTAGAACTAGTTCACAATTTGCAGTTGTCTTTTCTATTTTGTAACAGCTTTTGAATGATGGTTAGATGTGAGCTCATTTGATGAATGATTTGGAATTGTTGAATATGCTTTCATTTCTGTTATGCAAAGTGTGAATTGAGTTAATTTTTGTTGTTTAGGTTTGTATCTTTTCTGGATCTGCATCAATAATTCTAAGTGTTGTAGAGAGATGAATTATCTACTCCTTAGACTTTGCTGCTAAGTGTTGATGAGGAAAAGAGTTCTTGAAGTTGTGTGTGTGTGATTTTATTTGGAACAACACTTACGGTATTATCCTGCATATATTTTGCGCAACATCTCACAAGGTTACCTACCCCTAGTCGATAATTTATGTCTGTCAAATTATAACTCTATAATTTGCCCCAACATTTTGGTGTCATTATCGGTGAGGTGCTAAGGGATGATACTCGAAGTGTTTTAGTATGGTTTCTTTTGTTTGAATTTTTTAGGACTGGGGGAGTCGAAGTGGTAAGATTCAGGGTAAGGCCTATGCACCTGTAGAGATCAGAATTCAACAAAGTCGTGTCTTGATTGTTTGGTAAGTAGAAGTTTTTAAATTTTCTACATAATATATGAATAGGGTCCAATATTTTCAAATATTTTTAGTGGTGATGTGAGCACCACTTCGTCCACTAATAATCTGGTAAGGGAGAGGAAGTTCGTAAAGAACAAAGAAACAAAGGAATCCAACAGGAGGCTTACAACAGGGTTTGATAGTTGATCCTAAGAGGATTAATGATCCCACAACAACTTCTTCTGCCAGAAAATCCTCTATTGTTGCTCATTCATAATTTACAATGGCACCTCAAAGGCCATGGCAACCATGTCCAGCAGGCATGTTACAACAACATTTTCAATTTCCTTATGCCTAGAATCGGATGTGGAACATTCCAATGCCTTGGTAGCCCTAGCCTTGGCAAGGGAATTTCCCTTACCCTGTTGCACCAAATTATTCCCCTCAAAACTTTTATGTACAACAAATGGTAAAGCAACAACTTCCTGCTGTAGGAATTTACAGGGTAAGTTCCTCAGACAGAACACGAAAAGGACACCGCTCACAAACAGATCACAGATCAATACACCAGTATTTTGACGTGGTTAAAACCCTCAGAGAGGGAAACAGTCCACGGCCTGCGCCAACGTGGCTACTACAGGCAATTTAATAATAAAAGAATTAAAATTTACATAAGCTTCTCTCATGCACAGTTAACCTACAAATGACCCTCCATGCGCTTTAAATAGAATTCATGGACCAATCGGGTGTCAAGCCACGGATCAAGTATCGGTAATACCGAGGAGAGAATGAACTGTCGGATCACTACGTATCGTGACCGTCGGATTGTAAGTTACAAAATGTACAACGGTAAAGAAACACACTTTACCTAACTCTATACTATACCAAGTTGAACTTAACTATTTCCTATGTGTCGAAATATCCTAACAGAGGGCTTTATTTAAGTACCAAGAATTTATCTTCCTAGACGCAATTGGTCTCTTAGGTGGTTAAATTATTGATTGGAGTTCAAGTTTTTTACTAATCAAATTTTTTTATATGGATTATGGGTTATGCACAATTTTCAAGTATGAAGAACTAAACCTTCAAGTTTCAATATTGAATTTTTATAGGCCTTACCTTCATAAACAATACTTTTGGAATAAAACTCCAATTATCATGTGTCTCAAGAAAACTAGCTAATCATTTAAGGTTATCTAGATTTTATTTTGTCTGGATACGAAGTTGGGGGTTCCAATGCTCTATTTGATCCACTTGTTGGGTTTTTCTTACATTAGTTAGATAGAATGGGGCTTGTGGATTTTCAGCTAGTGGATCTAATGCTAGCCTAGAAGAATAAAAAACAAAGGGGAAAGGTGGTCTTTAAATGACTAGATAGGTTTCTTCTCATTGATTTATTATTTTATTATGTTGCAATGTTTAGGTCTTGATCTCCTCTAGAGTGGGTTCCAATAATAACCCAATATTCCTTCATTTGGATATGGACAAATAGAATTCTTGAGCTCCTTTTAAATTCAACCCATTCTAGTTAGGGAAGGTGGAACTTTGTGATTTAGTCATATCATAGTGGAAACATTTTTATTCAAGGCTTAGGACCTCTCTAAGCCGTTAATTTGATGACTCATTGAAGGATGTCAAACAAGTAATATTGGAGTGGTCTACTCATCATTATAAAGAAAAATATGCACAAATCAAGATGGTTGAATTGGATATAAACCAATTATATAATTCCAATTACTTAGGAGTGTTTATTGATGAAGAAAATTTTCCTCTAATAGATCTAGAAATCCAATAGTTGAAGCTTATGTAAGCTCATGAAGAAAAGTAGTGGATTAAAAGTCAGGAAGTTTGGATGTCATTAGGAGATTAAAATATGAACTTATTTCACATACATAAAGGACCACGTCGATGCAGGGAGGTAGAGTCCAATTTGTTGTTCTTTGCATAAGCTTCTCTCTATCTAGTTTGGACCTTGACCTTGCCTCGAATAAACCAATGCATATTGATCTGGCCAACACATAAGTTGAATTATTTCATGGGGAAAGCCTTGTGGTTTTGACCTCTCCCTCCAAGAATTAGTAAGTGGAGACCATAACAAGTAAAAACAAATAGTGACAATAGAAAACTAGAGGATCCTTAGGAATATCCAAATCCCTAATCCTTAAACATACATTAAGGAATCAATTTCATATCAGAATCGACCAATAAGGATTTGGAACCGTAAATCCCTTTCGGCATAATGGGATGTGACAAATACCTTATATATGAGACTATCCCTTCATTATATATGAGCTCACATGTGAGGGTATTTAGTTTTCTAACCCTCTACATAGAGCTTTATTTCTAATCATCAACAAATTCATAATACAATATAGGAACTAAAATATTCTAAGGGCAACAAAATAAGAGGCTTTAGCACCTTATTAGACCTCAACATTCATCATTTATTTGATATATTTAGGGGGGCTGAAGAGGTAAATATTGTGAATATTGTTAAGATGTGTTGTTATTTCCCTAAAATGGTTTTTGAATAGGATAGTTCCATCCCTTTTTAACTAGTTACACTTGAAGAATTATAAGGGTGATGGTCAAATTCCAAAAAGAAAAGTGTCTTAGGTGTGATGGTTGTTTGATAGAGTTATTCCTAGGATTTTCCAACCTTCTCAATGAGGATTTATTAAGAGTGGTGGGATAAGTCAATTTGTCTAGAATAGTTTTTTTATGCTCAAATTCGACATTCATATCTATAATCCCCTAAGTGGACAAGCCAAACAACTTCCTGGATTTTCATCTCACCTACTTGTGCAACTATGTTTAAAAGAGCATACTGAAGATTGTGTTTGTCCATCTCAAACCATTGTTGTCATTAGATATTTCATTAGAACAATTTGGATTCCTTGAGGGTATTTTACATTTATCATGCTATTGGGGTCTCTTAGGGTTGCATTCATAAAATAAAAGTTAAGAAAATGACAACTTTGGTTATCAATATTGACCTTTCAAAAGCATGCAATTAAACATGTTGGATTTATATAAGGTTTTTACTCATTCATGTGGGTTTTTCATTTAATCTATTCAATTGGATCATGGATTATATTATCTTGGTCTCATGTGCAGTACTTATAAATGGATCAGCCTCTAATTTCTTCACTCCTACATGTGGAATTTTTCAACGCTTCCCACTCCCCCCTACTTATTCTTTTGGTTTCTAATGTGCTGAGTAGGTCAATCATGGAAGCAAAAAGATCTAGGGGACTTCAGGGTGTTCCTATTAAAATATGGGTTAATGTCACTCATCTTCTAGTTGTATACAATGTTCTACTCTTCACCAATGGATCTATAGGAGAAGGAAGGACTACATTTGACATATTAAATCTATATTGTAAGGCCATGGGCATGCCAGTAAATGAAAAGTGTCAAATTTCTATTATATATTAGTTGAAGAAGAGGTGGCATAGGTTCTACATGGTATGTTTCATTTTCCTATTGCTAACTTTAATGAGGGCCTAAATTATTTGGGTTATACCCTTGAGCCAAATTATTATTACTAACATGATTGGGGTTGGCTAAACTAATCATAGTATTAACCATTGGCATCATCAATGGCTCTCTTGTGTGGGGGGTTGGGGCGCTCATTTTTGTGATGTCAATTTTGGATGCCATCGTATCATATTGGAATATCTTCGCTCATAGTCTAAAGCAAGTGTTGGAGAAAATCTAGAATCTTTATTTTTATATTTTATGGCATGGAAAATAAGTGAAAGGGATTCACTAGGCTAGCGAACATTATTTATCAAAACAAAATCATGGAGGATGTGGGATAAAAGACATGTATCGTTAGGTGGTTATTAGAAGCTAAGTCTATATGGAATTTGTTAGCAAAGAAAAATCTCTAAAGGAGGATTACACATAGAAAATATATATTCCTTGGCTCTATTATTGTTGGGGTTTGTTGTAACAACAAAGATTATAAAGGGGAGTCATTACATTGGAAGGCACTAATAGCTTCCTTTCCAGTTATTGTTAAACTACTAACTTGGAAAGATGGGGATGGCACCCCAATGTGAGTGGGAAAGGATGCAATTTTAGGCTATGAAAGAGACATATTTCTCTCTCTAGAACTTATCTCACATTCCTTGGATCATCATCTACGCTTCCTTCCACAATTTACAAATGAAGCTTCTCTTGATATGGGAAATCAAGGATGGTTAACAACCTATCCCTTATATATTTAGGGAGATTGGGAACAAGAATGAGATTGTGTCATCAATTTAGTAGGACATGCTAATATAACACTTAGGGTTGAGCCAAATTGTGTGGTCTGGGTTGGGAATAAAGTTGGATATTAATACAAAATAGGTTTTGGTTTTCAAGCCATTATAGAAGTTTATGACTTAGTTTCATAGTGGTGGTGGGCACATATGCAGAAGGTAAAACGTCTCTTTACGTGTCAAATATTCATGTGGTTAATTTTGAAAAATAAGTTAGTTACCTAGGATTTCTTTTGGAAGTGTCATATCCAAGGACCAAGTATATGTTATTTGTGCAAAGAGGTAGCGGAAGAAACAGCAAGTCTATTTGTTCACTAGTGCTTTTCCAAGAATATTTGGAAGCATGTTGACATTTGGTTGAAATTGAGGGACTTATGGATGGGTCATTCGATGGAAACTTGTTTGAGACCTTGGTTTTCACAAGGGGAAGTGAAGAATGTATGTCTTTTTCCATTCCTAGTAATATGGGGAATCAATATAGCTTCAAATTCCCAACTTGTTCATGAGGAATAGGTATAGAAATTTTAAACATTTGCTCAAATCACTTCTCTTTTTCAATACTATAAAGGTGATTCAAGACAACCAACTTCATGAATGGCTAGGGAGTTTCTGAGTGATATAAGAATAAGCTAGGTTTTCTTCAATGACACCTGTTAGGGCCCAGACCTTGTACTTCACAAATGAAATCTGCATTATTTTCAAAGTAAATTGTGGATGGGGAACAAACAAACTAATGAAGCTCCTAGCTTTAATTACCTTGTTGAAGTAGGGTTTGGACTTAGGGATACGAAACATTTAGGTTTTTACGGATTTGACATTTGTAGTGAATTAGATGCAAAGAACGCAGCCTCTACACAATATAAATTTGTTGGGCATTCAAACACATATGAAAGAGGTTGCAAGAGCTTAAATTCTTTTGAGATATGCCATTTTTTAAATAATTGAACCAATTAGCTCACTTTCAAAAGTTAGATAATTGTTGCTATGGTTTTTGAAGGAAAACCCTGAATTCTTTGCAACCGAATCACATTTGTGACACTTCTCCCATTCACCTGCACATACTACAGCCTGACGCACTAACATAAGTAATGAGTGCATCTATTGGGAGGGGAGAGATCCCCTCCTACTAGAATTTTGAGGCTAGAGAAACAAGTACCCAAGGTGAGGCAATTGCTAGTAACCAGAGAGAAAATGGGAAAGGGCCTCATATTCTCAGTGCCCAATGGAAAGCTCACATAAGAGGTCAATGCCTCCCACGTGCAGTTAAAAATCCAAGATTTTTATTAGCCAACAACAAAATAGATACCTACAGGAAGTATATGAAGGACCATGCATTAATATGTAAATTTAGTGGAGTCTGGCCAACTGAAAGGGGCCTGGTAAAGTGGATTCAACATAAATGGAAACCAAAAGGCCACATAGAGCTGAAGTTAGGGGCTAGAGGTTTATTTATAGTAATTTTCACCAATCTAAAGGATAAGGAAAGGGTTTTTTTAAACGAGCCTTACTTCTTCAACAATGGGGGTCTCTTCATGCAACACTGGGAAGAGTGTTATAACCCTGATCAGGAGAATTTCTGGCAGCGCTGGTATGCATCAGGCTATTTTCCCTACCGGTAGATTTCTGGGACCTAGACATCTTGGAAGAAATTGGGAACTCCATTGGAAGCTTTGTTAAAGTTGCAAACTCCATATGGAGGGGAAGGTACACCTCCTATGCTAGGATCTGTGTATACATGAATATAAGAAATCATCTACCATAATTCATTGAGCTATAGTATCATGATGAGGTATGGCCACAGCCCCTCCACTATGAGCATATTCCCTTTAGATGTCATAGAAGCCATGAATATGGGCATCTTTTTCATGAGTGCCCATTGAACCAATTCAAACCCCAAGAGCCTCCCAACGCCAATGGCTAGACCAAATCACGAGAGGATACCAAGGGTTTTCAGGAAGTTCAAAGGAAAAAAACAAAATCAGAAGATCTCACAAACCCCGCTCCAGCTGCCACCAAGCAAAAGCCTGCATAATAACAATAGATATTACATCCTTCAGGATGAGGAAGATGTCACGGATGTCCATATTGCATATCCAGACTCAGAAAATCACCCAATACCACAGAAGGGAGGAAATAATACTAAAATAAAGGCAAAAGAGGAAACACAAAACAAAGAAGCCCCTACATAACCAATAAAACATGTTAACATGGAGATTGATAACCAAAAGGTGGATCTAAGTATAGAGGATCAAGTCATGTGATGGATATTGAATGAATAGAGGCATTTGGATGAATGATTCATACTAAAGGACCAGAAACAAATATATAAAGAAACCTTTCAAAAATATAAATCTAAACAAGGATGTTAGCTTTAGATCAACCTAAACAACTAGGATCCCAAATAAGACGAGGTGCTGGATAGGGAAGTCATGGAAAATGAGGAAAGAAACATGGAAGAAAGAACCTAAATGAGTCCATATAGATGATAGGCGAAATACTGGTGAATTTGGGAAGGGTGGTGTCATTGTCAGTTGTCTTCCACCAACTTAAAAATCCTCCTAAATGATTATTACATCCTGGAATGTAAGAGGCCACAACAGTAGAGGAAAACAAAGATATTTGAAAGACAGGCTCAAAAGAGATAAACCCAGTATCACGATGATCCAAGGAACTAAGATCGCAAAAGTAAATCTAAAGGATATTATGAATATTTTTAAGCCATAGTATGAGGTAGTTTCCCAGGATACCAGGGGTAGTGTTGGAGACCTTTCTATCCTCTGGAACCCTACGGAAATAATCTTTGAGGATTAGGTCAGCCTCCCCAGAATCCTCTCAGGAAAATTCTGCCACATTGAATCCAAAGATTTGGCTCTTCTGTTAGGGGTCTACGAGCTTCACATTCCAAGGGGAAAAGGGGTTTGTCTTAAAAAATTTGAAAGACTGAGAAAATCATATCCAAAATATCTCTAGATAGTAGGAGGTGACTTTAACATGATCTCGTCCTTGGACGAGCAAAAAGCGGGAATTTGACGACCAAAGGCAGACATGGAGGAATTCAGAGACCTAATCACTGATCTGCACCTTGTGGACCTGCCAAAAAACTATGGAGTCTACACCTAGAATAACAAGAGGGGGGGATCACATCAGATTTCCTCATGCTTGGACCAGTTCCTGACTTCAGAGCAGGTGATAAGCCGTGATATTTTCCTTGAGGCCTTGATCCTCCCATGCATGAGATTAGACCACTGGCAAATTCAATTGGAGATAGATATAAAACTTGGTCCTAAGAACCGCCCCTTTAGATTGGAATCCTTCTAGCTAAGCGACTCCACTCTCATGAAGAAAGTGGAAGGTTGGTGGAAGGGAGTGAAGAACAAGCAAGAAACCACATGCATACCTTCCAACTAGAGCTAAGGGAGCTCAAGCATAAGATCAAGAAATGGAACCAGGAAGGGTTTGACCACATAAGAAATACCAACACTAGCTGACCAAAAAAATGCAGGAAATTCAACAGAAGATCATCAGTCAGGGTAGATCTGAAGACCTAGTGGAAGAGGAAGGTCGGTTAATCAACTAGCTAGAAGAGCAACAAAAACAAGAAGAGATATTATGGAAGCAGATGTCCCGAGTCAAATGGCTTCGAGAAGGTGAACGAAATACGTGTTTCTTCCACAAAGCAATGATCCAACATTGCCAACTATTGTACTATGTAACAACCCCCCCATTTATATATAGTAATAGCAAATCTTAGACATATAAATGGGGACCCTTTTTAATTTTTTAGTCTTTGAAAAACAAATCCTAACTCAAAGAAATTACCTTGAAAATTCTTAGAAAACAACCCAAGTTTATGATCCTCATCGCAAATTGAAAATCACATTTTTCCATGTGATAATCATAAACACCTTAAAGAAATTGCGACATGTGATCAACTCCCCCCCCCCAACTACAACATCCTTATCAAATGCCTTAACAATTCACAATCGCATTTCACAGGAGTCGTAAATAAATAAGCCATTTCATTGTGCCATCCATTAACAATTTGCGAAATGTGATATTGCGATATTCGCAATTACATTTCACATTATAAACAAGCAATGCTATATGACATCGTTTAAAAAGCTGCAATGCACAAATAAGTCACCAAGCGTGAGAAGTAATTGTGTTTTAATATAATAATGAATGGTTTGATAGGGTAAGTAATGTTTAGTAGCCAAAGGAGAGGTAATGATGTTTCAAGTTATGGCTAGTTAACATTGAATATCTCATTCGAAATCCTCCCACGATTCAAAGTCATTTCAGAGAGTTTTCAGCCTTAATTGCCCTATATCGTCTACACTGAATATATATCTTCCATTTCAAGCAAGCTACAAAATACATGTCATTGTAGAAAGTGATGCAAAAACAGAAAAAGTAGAGCATTATAGATTTTGAGCTATCAGAAATGTCTCCTATATTCTTTGATACAGTCTACAGTGCCGATGGGGGAGAAATAGCTTGGGAGATCATATACAATATGCTTGAGGATGAGCATACCAAGATTATTGTCACAAAAGTGAAAACTAAGTCAATAAAACCTTCGGGACTCCAATTCAAGGATGTTGCATGTTCTTTCCTTCACAGAATAGGAGTGAGAGAAAAAATCCTCCCATACACTGATATGATTGGGTGGGTGGTGGAAAACCTCACTATTGAAGATAGGAAATTCAGGAACTCGAGAATGGAACTCATGGGGTCATTCAAAGTGAAAGCTTGAAGCAAATGTACCATATACTTGACCCTTAGGATATATATGATAAATCATACGTGGCCAACTTCACAAAGAAGAACGAAGAAGCTTTCAAGATGATCCAGGGTTGGAGGGTACTAGAGAATAAGTTCAAATTTGATAAAATGGGTATGTATCCCATAGCCTCTTTGGAAAACCCCTAAAACTATGTAGCTGCTATGTTATGTAGACTATACAGGTTACCTAATAATGCTATGTTCTCCATAGAATGGATTCCTTTGATTGATGCCTATGTTAATTACCACATTATGAATTGGGCCACCATCCTATCTGATAACCTAGCCACTGTCATCACCGAATATCAACAGAAGAGATCCTCCTCTCAAGAGAACCTTCCTCCATTCTATTTCAGTGCCTACATCATGGATGCCATCTGTTTCTACACTAAATTTCCAATCATGGGTTAGAAATGGACCTTGCAGGACCCCTACCCTATCCATCTCAGCCATAAACAAATTTGGGAATCCCATTAAATACCCCATTTTTATAAAATATACCATGTTGTTATTTTTCCATTACATCAATTAATTTTCAATAAAAAAGCCCCTAGTTTTTCCAAATAATCCACTACATACCTTCTTGCAGTCGGAAAATATTTTGTTTAAGAATTGTTCACATACATCAAGGTTTTTGGTAGTACAACAGACCCACATGTGCTCCCTTTGTATGCCTCTGATAAATTATTAGCAAGAGAAATAGCCCACCGGAACATGGGAAAAGGCTTGACCAAATTCCTAAAAGAAAGCAAGAAGTTATTATGGCCATCTTTTCCTATTAGGTGTGGTTCCTTTAGGAGCCAGTAAGCCTGGAAAGCCTCAGGCTCCATACTTTTCCCAAAAAGCGATTTGATACAAAAAAATAGCATATAACATCAGTATTGTAGTAAGTATCAAGCCTTATAACCATGAGGCTAATGATTTTTAAGACCTTTTACAGTTGGCTCAATCCTTTGAACAATCGTTTGAATGGGCAAGTACAAATCTGAGTCCTAAAAATTTTGAAATCTTTCAGGGGTTCATAAACAAAAGGCTTGAGAAAATTTCGATGCATTTGTTAAAAATTTAGGAAAAACCTACGCCCGGTGTGACTATCAATAGCGAGGGACCTAATTCTCGCATAGAATCTCAAATAGATACAGGGAAAGCACTGGATACAGAAAGCCCAAGACACTGAGAATACAACATAATCCAGCAGGAAGTCAGCTAAAAAATAGGGTATGAGTACCCCACCCAAAGATATCAGTTCTAAGGTCAAAAGCAGCAATTTGGAGAAGGGGTGGGATCAATATAATAAGAAACTACAAGACAATCCCAAGACAACAGATGCCCAAGAAACTATGGAGTATCAAACTCCTCTGTATGTTCAGAAAAACACAAAGTCCGAATTGATAGATGAGCAAGCGATGATGTCTCAGTAGTCTGAAATCATTCCCACTCTGCCCACATCGGAAATTGTCTTAAAGGTGACTGAAATCCATCCTCTCGATGTGTTCTACAGCCCGCTTCACAAGGCTATTGTAAGGAGACAGAGGAAAAGGAGAAGGATAGAAACACCTGAGCTCCCACCTAGGAATGAGATGTTGGACATAGTTTGGAAGGAAATCCCTTCCAACCCAGCTGAAAACTCGACTTGATTGTCATAGTTTACAAGAGTGTATGCAATTTCCACCATGGACAAAGCTACCGAGATATCTATTTTGTTGAAGGAAAAGAGAAGTTTGCACAGCTTGAGCAAAAACTTGAAACAAAGAAGGAAAGTGTGAATAGGCAGGCTGTTGAGAAGCTAGCCCAATTGTAACAGAGCATGGAGGTGCTAAAGATAAGCCATGAAACAGACATATCAGCCAAAAACATGCAACTCCAAGACTTGCAGCAAGCCCAGAAAATATATAAGGATGTCCCTACTGTCGAGGAATTCATCAAAGAGGTGCTAGAGCTAAACTCTCTCTTATTAAAACAACAAGAACAATTTTGCCAAAAGATGTCACATATCACCCCCTATCTAATCACTAGTGACCAGCTAATGTATAAAGAGATTGACAAAAGAAATAATTTCACTCATCTAAACACAAGAATCTCAAAATTCATCGAATGGAAAGAAATAGAGGAGGGAAGGAAAGCTAATCTGCCTGAGATTAAGGATACATACAAGGACATTCTTTTCACGAATTGGGATGAAAGGATCAAACAAGCCGACCTAGCAGTGGCAAGAGTGGTCGGGGTGTCAAAGAACATAGTAAAGGCAGTAAACCACACTTGGTTTTCCACCAACCTGGTGAAGGAAGGCAACCTAAAAGAACTGCCTGATCTAAATGACTTGCATAACAAATGGAAGGAAAGAGAGGAAACTCAAAGGGAAGCAATCACAAAGTTAGAAAAGACTGATTGGGAGTCGTATTGGCAATACCTCGTCAAACCACACAGTCAAATCATGAACCTTAACTGCTCACTCCATTCAACTTAGTGGATGTTGCCACCTCTCACAAATGCAATTTTCACAGGGAAGGTCAAAACACAGTTTGGGGAACCTCCTCAAGTTAAACTAATGATCGATATGTGTGATTTGAAAGACAAGCTGGCAGACAAAAAATCATTATCATAGCCTCTGCTCGTCAAGTCACTTTTTATTTTTAAAGTTAGTTAAGTAGTTAGGAGGAAGGTTGTTTGAAACCTTCTAAAATTTTTGTATAATCTATTTTTGAACATTAGTTAGAATAGTATTTATACCCTTCTCATGCATTTAGAGAAGGGCCCAGAATTTTATCAAAGAAATTTGCAAAGAATGAACTATTGTAAGTTTGTGAATGCTTTGGTGAAATTATGGAACATGATCGTTTCTTTTAAATATAAGACTACTTTCCTTTGTTGATGCACCTTTTTATACTGGGAAGATAATTTGATCTTAAGAAAGGAGCTGATCTATGTCATTAGTCAAATGAGTAGAACTTCACATATATGGTACTTCTATCTTGTATGATTAGTCATGTTTCTGTTTAATTACTGACAACACTTTATTTTCATGAATTGTATATGAGATATGTTCTTTTTGTTAAACATTAATTGCACTATTGTATGATGCTTAGCTAAGATTGTTTATTTTCATATATAAATCATCACATATGCGATGTAGTTTATACATTTCTTTAACTAACTATTTAGTCAAAGAAATTATCTTTACATGTTATCATCTCTGTTTTATACGTGATTGATCTTTATTATCACATGTCAAGCATATATCTTTTTAGATCGCATATTATACAGAAATACCCGGGTTTATATTAGACTAAGTTAGCTAGAGATTTTCATGATAGAATAGGACATTTAGTTATCATTATTCTATTGCAATCATTCAAAAAACCACCCACTCTCATTTTAAAACCCATCTTGGGAAATTGGTCCCATCATCCCCAATTGGAGCCACCACTTTAAACAGAAAAGGAGTTGTCTTAAGGTTTGAACCGAGTGGTTATCCCCCATGTTGGAGTAGCAGAAATTTGAGGCCTCAACACCAACACAAAAGGATCTTCTCACTAAGTGATGAAGCAAGGAATAGATTGGTTCAACATGAGAATAGGAGGGCCTGATAGTCAACCACTTCTAATCCCTCCTTTCTAAACCCGCTGAGGATAGGTCAGAGGCCATTCGGAGAATCACTCAAAGGATCCCTCAACTCATCTCAAGGGATCAGAAACTTTCCCTTATGAGGGTTGTTACATTGGAGGAAGTAGAGGAGGTTGTCAAAGGAATGCTGAAAAACAAATATCCTGGTCCAGATGGCTTCATGGCGGAATTTTTCCAAGTGGCCTCGAGCTTCATAGGGCATGATATCCTGGAGGCAGTGAAACAATCTTGTTGCAACCAAAATGTGTGTCCAAGATTAAATGCTACTTTCATTTCTTTAATTCCTAAAGCGTCCAAGTCTGAAGACCCCCAAGGTTTTAGACCTATTGTGCTCTGCAATGTCATCTACAAGATCATAACCACTATCATTTCCAAACGTCTCAAGCCCCTACTCTCGAACGTTATCTCCTCAGAGGAAACATGTTTTTTTGAAGGCCGCTAGATCCTTGACAGCTTTGTCACTTCCCAGGAGATTGTTCACTCTCTGACGCATCTTAAATATCCAGGAATGATTATAAAATTGGATCTTTCCAAAGTTCATGACCGATTAAATTGGGAATTCCTCACCAGCATCCTTAAATATTATGGTTTCTACTAGATATGGATTAACTGGGTCCTTGCCATGGTTTCCTCTCCTGTGTATTCCATTTTTCTCAATGGCTCTCCCACTAAACCTTTAACCCCTCTCGCAACTTGTGACAGGGAGATCCTATCTCTCCATTCCTTTTCATGCTGGCAACAAAAGGTTTGGGTTGATATCTAAATTCGGAAGCTAGGCTTCGCAGATCCGTGGTCTGAGGTTGTGGGGAAATGATCTCCCTATCACTCACCAACAATTTTTGGATGACATTATGCTTTTCTTCCATGTATCTCTATGAGAAGCTCGACACATAAAAGATATTCTTAATTTTTTATGGAAGCATTTGAGACAATTATAAACAATGATAAATCCTACATCTTCTTTTTCAACACCTCGATGAACATTCAGACCTTCCTGGCTTGGGTGTTGGGCTTCAACATTATCTCTCTCTCCTCCAACTATATTGGTATGCCTTTATCCCTGAATTCCTTAAAAACCTCATGATCACAATCTTTTCTCCAAAAAATCCAATTGAGGCTTAGCAATTGGGCCTTCAGATCACTAAATCTTATTGGTCACATGTCCTTCTAAAAGTTGCTCTCCAATCCATCCTGATCTACCAAATTTTAGGGATGGCAGCCCTAAAAATCTCATGTGAAAAGATGGTATAAACCTTCAAAAAATTATTATGAGGAGGTGCTCAACAGTTAAATAAATGGGCATTGGTCTCATGGCCCAACCTAACAGAACCTAATATGGAAGGGGGAATGGGTTTCTGGGACCCTTTCACTCTTAATCAAGTAATGGGAGCCAAACTCTGGTGGTGTTGGATAACGGGAGGATCTGACCTTTGGAAACATATTTGGACTCGCAAATATGGCATGCCAATTCGCACCGAAGACATCCTTAGATATCACGACCCTCCCAAAGGATCAACGATATGGAACCTGGTGATTCATAACAACAACCTCATCAAATAACATTTTTTCTTGGAAATCAGAAATGGGAAAACAACTCTATTTTGGCAGGACTCATGATAGTAGAGAGAAAAAGTATTTGGGAGATAGGATCTGAGTGACTTATTTTTGTACACAACTGGTAGGAACTTCTATATGGTGGATTATTATTGGAAATATTCATTAACTAATGATGGATGGAGGAAATGGAAGGAATGTCAGGACTAGCGTCAGCCCCCGGAGTCAAATCAATGGAAGAAGTTGGGAATTGAGTTAGAATCCAGGAAGCTCGTAGTCCAGGATGGACCAAACATTCTTAGATGGGGATATACTACAAAGGAAACATTTACCATCAAGGAGACTTATAGTCTAAAGGCGAGATGGGGGCAGGGGCATCATCATCCAATTTGGAAGAAGATCAGGAAAGGTGGGTGGTGGTCAAAAGTT
Source organism: Pinus taeda (assembly GCA_000404065.3). Classification (NCBI taxonomy): domain Eukaryota; kingdom Viridiplantae; phylum Streptophyta; class Pinopsida; order Pinales; family Pinaceae; genus Pinus; species Pinus taeda. The sequence continues at coordinate 274,442 of APFE030449979.1, read as the reverse complement.
TCCTACTTCCTCTAGCTGATATGTCAGGGTAGAATCCTCACTTGGGATCAACTACAAAAAAGGGGTATCTCTAGACCCTTGTATTGTATCCTTTTTGGTTAACATAATGAGGATCTAGAACACCTTTTAAATTTGTGTTATTTTGCAGTACAAAAGTAGAGCCAAGTGGAAGACCTCTTTGGAAGGATGGAAAGAGATAATCAGAGCATTAGAGAATCCATCCTTTTATGGTGGAAAGGCCTATTCTCAAGCCTAGTTCTTAATAGGGCATGGGGACTAGCTCTAAGCTTCACGCTTTGCGCTATATGAAAAGAGAGGAACCGTAGGATTTTTAAGAATATCCAACAATCTTAGGAAGCATTATGGGAGGGGATCATCCAAAACATCTAAGAAACAATCTTGGTGGAGAAATGGCAACCGGATGACTGGAAAGTTGCTCCCCAAGAGGCTACAATCCTTCACCACCTAAACCTATTGCCATCAATGATTGCCCCGAACTCCTGGAAACTCATAATGAACCGTGTAGCTTCAGTGAAACACTTCATTGCACCTTTGGAGGGGTTCATTAAGTTGCTCTTTGATGGAGCCTCGAAAGGAAACCAAGGCCTTGTGGGTTTTGGGGGGGCTCTTTTGAGATTCTAGGGTGAAATCTCGTCTAATATATGTTGACCACTATTGCTATGTGAGTAATAATGAAATGGAATTTGCAGCAATTCAACAAGGCCTTCTCACAGCTATTAAGTTGGGGTATAAGAAGCTAGTGGTAGAAGGAGACTCCAAATTAGTGATTAACACAGCTAAAAATTTGAGTCACAGGGCTAAATGGGACAAGATTAGCCATAGTTGGAGAACTGCTAGATTGGTGCAGGAGGTAGGTGAACTTCTCAAAAATTTTGACTATGTCATCACTACCCATGTCAAAAGAGATGGAAATAGAGCGGCATATTTCCTAGCAAATTGGGGTTGTTCGCATCGAAACGACCCATTAGAGTTGACTTGGCCTACTCAATCCCGACAAGTTAGATTCAACTCCCTGGAAGATATCCTAAAGTAATACATTAGACACAGTTTATAGATCCCACAGACCTTTGAACAAATCACCCAATCAGGGTGCGAGCTAGACAACATCTCCATTATGGAAAATTGATGAAGGCATCCTCGGGGCACAAACCCACCACCCTCCACATGCTTGGCGTGTATGGTGTGGCGGCTTTGTGCATGGTGTTAATACTCCTGCAGGAGGTGACAATGCTATTGCGTTGAAAGGTGGTGTTGGGCTCTGTGGATTGACGAGGAAACAAGAGAGGTGGCAGTCTAAGCTTCTCCCAGCATGGGTAAACTAGTATGTGATCCACCATTCCTTTCTCTCTTCCATGCAACGACTTAATTGTTTGATGGAATTGGGACTATATGGTTTTGAATTGATGGGGTTTAAAAGAAAGAGAGGTCCCATGCATTTGCATGTGTTTGCTTGCCTTCTAAAACAGGTCCAACTACTTGGCATTGTCTCTGTGGCTGTTTTTCTCGGGATTATATTATCCAAGTCAGGGTTATATTGGGTATCTATCACTATACTCTGTCCCTAGGAAATCCTTCTATATTGGCCTAGCATTGCTTGGACTTGGGGATGGGTAGTTTGCAGTTTCGTTCCTAGGTCTTATCTTTCTAAATTTTCTTGGGATGGGTCAAGGATTTTTCTCTAGTTGTGTTGGAGCAGCATTGCTCCCTAGAGGCTCCTATGTGGGTTCCATGGTCTCTGCCCCTATGGGACCCATCTCTAGCTTATGTTTTTGACTCTCCTTTGGTTTGGGAATAGGGTTTGTCTTTGTGGAATATGCTCCAATTTTTTCTCGATACCAATTTTTTATTGTTATGTTAGTTGGCTCTTGGTTATGGCAGTCAGGTCTCTGTTTAGGTGGGTCGGTAAGGAATGTATTCAATGGAAAAGGGGGGGAGTCCCTCAGGTTCTTTACTGGAAATTATTGTTTCATGTTTCTTCCTTAGCATGTGTGCGGGGCAGTAGTGTCACCTTGAAGCTGGGAGCTTTTGGGCTCGGGCTACCACCTGTGAAAGCAATTCGATTAACCATTTTCCCCTGTGTAAACTATAAATGCACGGCAATGGCTCGATCGATGACTGTAGAGGCATGAAGCCCAGACCTAAGGGGCCAAGGCAGAAGAACCAAGGGCGACACATCAGCTAGGCAGCCCAGCTCCTCTGGGCGAAAATCAAGGGGTTGAAAACTAGTTGCCAACATCATAAATGATGTGGATACAGCTTATCATGAAGGTATGCAAGAGGAAATCTGATAGTTAATTGAGGAATGGGAAGCATACTTGAATCGTTAGGCTAGCACGATGGAAATCGATGCGGAGGACTGGCGAGCTATGTTGTCAGATCCAGGGCACACCTATGGTAACATCACTCAATTTAAACAGACCTTGTTCTTGTATTGGTCTATGAAAAGTATCTTGGGAAAGGATTTGGAACAAGATTTTGTGGGCATGGCAGCAATAGTGCAAGACTTTCCTGATTATAAATAGGAATTTTAGAAGCTCCAATTTCAGATGCAAAAATAGGATGTCAGCCTTCGATCTCCCGTGCGTTCTCCAATTGATAGAGCTCCAGGGATCCAATGTTAAGGACCCGACTCTAGTGGATTTTGCATCTGCCGATGGAGTAGAGTAGTATGCTAGCTAGTCTCTCAATTTTCTTATCTTTTCTATATGCGGGAAGCTTTTAGTTTTCAGAATGTTGATAGTTTTGTTTTTAGGTATGTAGAATTCAGGCAAGGCAAAGACATTCAAACTTATCTAGCTTGGTTAGAAAGACTTATTATTTTTGTTACTTGATGGCATATCACGTTGTTAGGTGGCCAACAGACTTGGTTTCCCTCTGGGAAATTTGAGGCAACCTAACTATCTGTTATGTGGATGTAACTTGCTTTTATATTAACGAAAAAGGAAGGCCCTACCAAGCTTACAAAAAACAAAAACAAAAATAATTAATTGTTGTATCTGGGTTCAATACTATATACTACAATAGTGGATGTCATCTATATGGAAAGGAATGAAGCATTAAATTTTATATAATCACCTGATAACTTGTTCATAGTTGGAAGATTGTACCATCTAAAAATATTGTTAACTAAAAATAGCTATGAATCCCATGGGATAGTAGGATTAAGTTAGAAATTGTTTATTATTATTTTTTATAATAATTTTATATTAGATCAACTCTATAAATTTAATTACAATTTATCATTTTATCATTTTATACAAGATACCATTTATGTAGCCTCAAGGGATGGCTCAGTTGGTCAAGTTCCTGTTGCTAAGTACCTTACTTATTGGGAGGTTGGTCAAGTTCCTATTGTTAAGTACCTTACTTATCGAGAGGTTGCGGGGTCAAATCTCCTCGACACCCTTGGGTTAGGCCTTGCTAGTTTGGTCAGTGAGTAGATCTTGTTATCGTTTTATAATTTTAAGATTTGGGAGAATAACTATAGAGGACAACATCAAAACCACTTTTGAAGTTGGGATCTAGCCCTGCCAGCTCCAAAGAGGAATCTCTCTTTATGATTTAAATTTATTTTTTAAGATGATTTTAGGCTAGTTATGATTATTCTTGATTGTTTGTTTGAATTTGGTTGGTTGGTTTGGTTGGTTGATCTGATCAAATTACTTTCTTTCCATTGGGCTATGAAGTCAACTAAAGTTGGAAGTTGCATCAACTATTTAAAAGAGTAATCACGGGGAAATCTAGTTACATTTACTGGATTTTTAAATTGAATTATGAAATGGAGAAAAAGAGTGGTTTAGTAGTGATTGAAAATCATTTAAGAATTTTTCAATCAAACTTCAGAAGAAAACATACAAATTGTAAAAGCAGTTCAAATAAGGTGTTCAATTAACATATCTTATTTTTCACATTTCTTGTTTTACAATTACATTTCAACTTATTAACATGGAGAGAATAACAATGAAAACAACAATTACAATAAGAAAAACATCACGAGTAAATTGCAACACAAGTATCCTGTGAAAGTATTTGTATTAATTGATGCTCCAACAGCATGGGAAAAGTACATTGCTTGATAAAAAGAGTTACAATGATCAGGAACCGACCCTCAATACTTCGACTGAATGAAGTATTTAAACAAAATTTACAAAAATATTACAATCAATGCCACATCAACATGGAATTCTATTATTAACTTCAAACTAACATAATTTACTAATATGACCAAAAGAAGTGAATTTAGCGAAGTGATCAAGAGGTCTGGCACTATTTTGGTGGAGAACAATTGTTGAGTGGTCATTATTTGGGTGTTGCGCTGGTGAAGCTGGCCCTTTCTTTAATCCTGGAATTCACATAATTTATCCCACCGCTCCTCATCTGGAATGGTAATTTTTGTTACCTTGAGGTAGATCTCATCTACCTCGGTATACCGAGAAAATGTAGGTTTTACTACAAAAATGTGCTTTATCTCATGCTGGATGAAATTCATGTTGTTGATAGCTACGTAAAAATATATCCCTTTCATAGCACCTTTAATATGGGAAGACTTGGTAGTATCCTTTGCAATGTCTAGAAGCTTTTTCTTATAATCTTCCCTTGTCATCAGTTTGTCATTGATTACAAATAAAGAAGGCAGACCCTTCTTATTTAATGCTTCTATTCTGGTGAAAAACATGTTGACTGTTGTTACACAAAAAATTGTCACCATGACTTTCTACAGTTTGTGTGAGTCCATCAACACTCATACATACCTCCTTTGCAAGTCTTGGGCCTCAGCTCTTCATGTCAAACCTTGAAAATAGGAGAAAGACCCTAAAAATATCTCAAATCTTGGTTTCGCACTTTCTCCTAGCATTGCCTGCGGTGCCACACCCAATGGTCATGTTTCCTGTGAACTTGACCGCTCTATCTATTGAGTAATGGGTGCAAACCCCTGTAAAAGTTAAAAAGGTGTGAGTTCATTCTTAAAAACTCATCTTGGGTCACTTCTAGACACTTCTAGAAGGAATATTACGTTGGCAAGTCCGCTCCACCTTGGTTCATCCATTCCATAACTAAGGGAGCTAACTCCATGATATGAGGTGCTTATCCCATTGAAGGAGGAACTTATCCCTTCAATGGTGGACCTGCAACTTCCTCCATTTGCACTATAAATTCATGCATTGGGCTGGTTGTAGGGGAGGTTGAAAGCTGAAGATTCTTGAGGGTAAATGTTGCTGAAAACTAGGCTTCCTTTTTGAGCTTGTGAGAGGAGAGATCACATACCTTTCATGTCATTTGGGAAGTGAGTAAGGCTTGTCAAAGTAGAGGAGACTCCTGCTGGACCCTGGAAAGAACTTGTGCAACATCAAGGCAAAGGTTGTAAGGTTCTTTTATTCATAAAGTTAATACAATCAAGTTTATTTTTCTCAATGAACTGTCTCTTATGGTTTATTTTATGAGCTCCTTGATCTTCATAATGAACATGTTTTATTATACGTAGAACATGTTTTATTATACGTAGGTATGCTTTGATGTGTGCTTGTTTGTGTATGCAGGTTATTAAAATGGAACTGCTTGAAGCTGTTGGAATAAAACTGCCTCAAACAAGCGTTGGACCGAGGTAGGGTCTGTTACATCTCTTAGTATTCATTAATGAATTGAAACATGTTTAGAGAAAAGTAGATTTGCTTGTGCTCTTTGTTGCTAGATATCATTCGATACTAGGGAGATTGGTCTTGTCCACAAGAACGATTTATCCGGCCAACAACTGCTACCTCCAAACTGTGACATTTTTTTGTAAGCTGCACAATCAAATTCTTCTTTGTCAGAACATTCTTCACTTCTAAGATTGTTTATGTCTTATCATCTACTCCCAAATCATCCAATTCATATCTGTTTTTAGAATTGAGACATTTGATGATGTTGTTGGTTATGGTAGGCATATCTCCCAACTCAGTGTTAATAGTGGAAATGGCCTACTTGGCTTTCTCCATTAACTCTTTCTGTTCAAATATAATCTGCATACAAGGCCAGACTTCATCCGTTGCTCCAATAATATTGACCCAAACAATTTCCTTAACTTGGACCAGTGTATAGCCAATAGAGGACTCAGTTGTTGATTTCCTCCATACTTCTATCTAGTTTTGAGCTCTCTATAGCTCTGTTACATGGAAAGTTTCAACCTTTGTCTTGTGGTCTTACAAAATATTAACTTGAGCCTACAATACTTTAATTTCTTCAGTTTGAAGAGACATATTCTCCATTGCACTTGCCAACTGATCTGCAACAGCCCCTGCATTTGTTATAGAAGATGTAGCTATAGGAATTGAAGTGATACGCAGTGCTTCCAAAGGGACAATAGCCATTTTGGAAAATTACTCCTTTTCTTTGATTATCTTTTCCATCTATGTCTCCATTTGTTTCAACTGTGCACTCTGCTCCATGATGAGCTTCATCATGTCTTCCTTTTGTGACTTTGTTTCTTCATTGTCTTTGGACAAAGGATCTTTTGTGGATGGAAATTTCAATTGTTTTCTTGATGCTGCTATGTCAGTATTCTTCTTTCTTACGAGCTCTTCTGCAGCATTCATATTTGCAAGATCATAACCTACTTTGTTCACCAAGTCCTCCAAAGCTTTGATCCTGGTGTCTTTGGCAAGTGCAAAGACTTTCTCCATCTTCAATTGTGATTGAACATTGGCTAATGTAACCTACAATTTAGACAAACTCATAATAATGTTAGTGACAGTAGATGAAAACATCTACCCAGTCTGCTTGTGCATCTCCATTTGTTCAATGGGATGTATGTCTTTCACATCAAATTCAAATGATGTTTTCTTGTAATCTGATGTTGCCTTGGTTTGGGGAATCTGTGCTTAGAGGAAGGCCATTTGCATTTTCCCTTTCTCTGAATCAAATGCTGATAGCAGCCTGCTTTGAGAACTAGAAGTCCGCTTCCAGAATTGATTGTATGTATTGATCTTCAAGTCCTCATTTCTCACTTTAATCTCCTTGAAAATGTCAAATATACTCTTTTATGTCTCCCCTGTGGTAGATGTGTTGGTTTGCATAACGTGATGCTGATCATGTGAAGTTGTGGAGGTAGTGGGAGAAAGTGTAGTGTGATCACCCACCAATGAGGAAACAAGTGGCTCTTTGGTGGTGATAATGTTCTCCTGCTCTGAATCCTTGCTTAGGCTTATTTTATAATGTAGCTTGGTCTTCTTCTTATACATGATTTTAAAGCCTTCACTAGAAATATCAGCCACTGAAGGTGACTCCTCTTCTTTGTTTCTTTTCTTTTTTTTCTCCTATGTGACAGGAGTTTGAACTGTCAAAGTGGAAACCAAATTCTCCTCTGTATCTTATAGAGTGTTCTCAATCCATTCTAGCTAGTTTTTATACTTTTAAATCTCTAGTCTGGCTGTGTGAAAATAAGTAGTAGATTTGTTCTCTACCCTTAACTTGGAGATGACCCCTAATGGATCATATGACCATGTGAAACTGAGATTGAACTGCATTTATTTAAGCAATTTGTCTGCCTCTTCCCCTACTACCCTATTGTTGCAAATGAAAGGCCCTATTTGAATTTTGATTCTGAATTGAGATTTCTTCTTGGCAGCTACAAAATGAATCTCATCCATATTAAGCATTTGTCTATTGTATTCTAAGGCAAAAATCCTCATCGGGAGGAATTTTGAGAGCTTGTAAGGAGCTAGCTCACACCCAAATATCCTTAACTCTGTGTAATTCTGATAAAGGTACCAATCCCCTGTCTGGACTTGGCCTAATAACTGCAAGATTTTCCTGATTTCTTCACTGATTCTTGGCTCTGACCTGCTTCTTAGAAGACTGAGTGATGGATGTACAAACATTTATATGAATTGTTTGTATGAATATTCATTTTGTTCCTTCATTACCAACATAGTCCAGAAGATGATTGATTGTTGATTCCCTTCTTCATCTAAATTTTGTAAGGCAAGCTTGAGATTGTCTCTCTGAAAATATAAAACTATATACACTAACACAAAAGCATATTTAAATACTTCTCGGTTTGGAATTTGACAAAATATTCATGGATAGAATCTGCAAGAAATTGGCTAAAATTGAAAAAGATGGAAGGCTTGCAATCTGTAGAGAAAATGGAAAGTAATCCTATGATTACCTCATCTACCCACTGATCTGAGTAATAGCCAAGGAGGTAGGAAATAATTGTGATGATTTTCTTAGATCTCTCAAGGAAAATAGAGGATGGATAGGGAAGGTTTTTCTTGGGTAATGGGGCATCTTCAGTTAAGAAAATCTCAAGGGTTTTGGCTCTTTTAGCAAAGTCTAGTTTCTGATACAATTCAATAAGTGCTTCATGGGAAAAAGGGGTGGCATTCTCTGTTGTAGGAGCTTGCATCATTTGGTCTATAGCTTGGGGAGTTATAGAAAATAGAATGTCTCTAGTGGGGGCAATAATAGCTCTTTGGCTCGGTAGGTAACAAGCATGACATTTTCTGATGAATTCAGGGGTGTTGTGGATACGGGGAAAGATATAATGGGGAGAATTGGATTCCCACAATTGAATATCATCAAATTTATCTATAAACTTGTCCTCAAGCCAGTAGTACATCTCAAATAGATCAAATTCATAGAGGGTTTCATGAATTTTATAGTCTCTGTCTGCCAAAGGAATGTGGTGAAAATCCATGGGAGGGTGGATCAGAGGACCCAAGGGTTCTTTTGGTCCCTTGTCTTTCGGAGGCATGATTGGATAAATTTACAGACACTGTTGAAATCTGAATTGTATAGGTTTACAACATGCAGAGAGGACTTGGGATTTGCAAACATGAAAACAAAGGTACTGCCTTGAAATTCGGTTAGCTAGCTATATCCCCGACCAGGTGAAATTGTTGCAGTTTGGGCTAGCACACTTGTAACATAACAATGGCAATAGTAGTGTATAAACTCAGTAACCAGTGAATAGGTGAAAGAAAGGATTTTATAATATTTTGTCTTTCTCGTTGATGGTGGTGCGGGTCCATTGGATTAACAATTAAGCAATTTAATTACTTAACAAATTGATTATGGAGCAAGCAGAGGTGATTGGCGGAGCAACGAACAGATGACATGGTGAAGGGTGATTGGAGGGAGCATAAGGGATAGGGTAGTGGTTTTTCTATGACAGAGAAACCGCTTTTTGGAGGGGGGGAAGGCAGTTAATGGTTTCGGCCAAGGGGGTGTGAAATCCTAAGGTGCTGACATGTTGCAATAGGCGCGAGTTTGAATACCACCCATTTTGGACACCCTCCCTCGTGATGATAAAGTTCAGATGGTGAGGTGGGGCTGAAACGCAAGATGGGTCGTTGGATGCGATGAGGTGGGCGCAGATGATGGGAAAGGTGGCAGGGTATTAACGTAACGTGATGGGGCATATGGTGGGGTAGGGAAAAGTATTAAATTGGGTATGATTGGAGTGTAGTGGGGTAGGCGGATGAAAATATGAGCGGGGAATAGTTTCCGGCTAGTGAAACTTTAGGACTAGTGGGGTGATATGCCAAAAATCATTTGATATGTCGAAGCTTAGAACTTTAATCCCTTCACTTTTTCTTCTGCACATGAAAATAATATTTAACATTTGACTTAGGATAAAATCTCATGCTTTTCCTCTAACCACCATAGTGCTTCTACCTACCCTTTCGCATTTGAATTTTTTTATAAACTAACATTTTCTCTTCTTGCTTTGCAGGGTGCATTTAAACTAGCAAACCTAAATCACTTTTTTTTTATGAAAATATACCTTACCCTATCATTTATTTGGCCATTGATTCAGATTAAATTATTGAATCAATTTTATTTCTACCTAGCTATTGAGTTACCAAGATTAAATTGTTTGGTAAATTTTTATTCACTAATCTATTCAACAGAAATTTAAATGTGTTCAATCATGATTAAATTGTATGATTTGAACAATTTTATTTCTACCTAGCTATTGAGTTACCAAGATTAAACTGTTTGGTAAATCTTTATTCACTAATCTATTCAACAGAAATTTAAATGTGTTCAATCATGATTAAATTGTATGATTTGAACAGAGAATTTTAGTCATTGTGCCATTCAAAAACAATTTGCACACAACTTTATTTGAGAATGAATTAAAAGAACTAACTTATAGTAGTGGCGGCATTTAGACTTGCAGCACTTTCTGTATTATTTTCTATTTTTCTTTTGTGGCATTCCTATTTCTTTCTTTTTCTTTTTCTTTTTTTAACATACCCTCTTTTCATTTTATTTTTTCATATATTTTTGGAAATCATTTGAATATTGAAATTATGTACAATATGAAATCACAAATACAAAATACTCAATCACCTTGAGATCCTATAATTTATAGGACCCTAATAAAATGTTCAGAACAAGTTTCTTGATGCCAATCTCAAGAGTGAAGAGAGTGAGTTTTATTGAAACTTATAAGAAAATACTTGTAGATTTCAAATTTTGTATTATTAAATCATAATTTATGTACCTTATGTTAAATATAAATAATTTGTAATTAAAATGGAAAACTTTGATTTTTAGATATATAATTTGTCTCCATCATATTTTGGGAAAAATCCTAAATATCCATTATAATGAAAATGAAAATTACACACAATAAGTGTCTAAAGCATTCAAAAAAATATTATTTTTAATTGTTTTATATCATATTAATTAATCAACCTTTTTATTTATTTTAAAAAAATCATTTTAACTAATCAAAACACAAGTACATTTTCATATTGAACCTAAATTTAAAAAACAAATCGAAAATACTTTTTTAATAATTATATTAAATTTTTCATCGCTTACCATATTTCTATACTAAATTTTCAAAATTCTCAATCTTTTTATCATTAAAAAAGACAGGTAGAAGATATCTTTTAATAATTATCTTAAATTTTCCATTACTTACAATATTCCATGGACACATCTTTGGGCATATTCCACATTCTCTCGCAACTATTTAGATGGCAATGAGATAAGATGAGGAGGTTGTCCTGCAACTGCAAATTGTGTGAACAGGAAATGGCCCTTCTGCACCTTCCACGTACCTTCACCACAGTCACATTTATTCTTCCACAAACCCAATTCTTGTCCATCCGGTGCCCCAAATGGAGGAACTCTATCAACTGCAATGGGATAACCCCAAGATCCCTTTTTGGATGGGGAGGGAGCATCAATTCTAAAAAGGACTCCCCAACTTATCACAACATTGATCCTCCATTTCCACCATCTCTGCTTCAAGACACTTTTTTAGCAGGTCATACTTCAAAATCCATTCCTAATTTGCATTCACCATATATTCATGTCTGTACTATTGCTGTTTGGTTTGGGATTTAGAGTGGGAAAATGAAAATCTGTTCAAAATATGCATTTTTTTATTTATATATATATGAATTATTGGTGTTTGTTAGAGATTTCAGGAATAATACTGTCTAATAGGTGTGATTTGTTCAGAAATTACTAATGAAGCACACATATTACAGAGTGTTATTCTGAAAATCTTCAGGTCACTCATAGTGTTGTTTGATTGAGATTTATGCACAGGAAAAGAGGTGAGATGCTGCTACAGAGCCTGTGAAGATGGGTTCAGTGCAACTTCATTCCACAACCACTGTGACTTCAAAGGGCCATGTGTGATTGTGGGGTATACCCAAAAGGGCCTGAGATTTGGTGGGTTCAATCCAGAGGGATACAGAAGTACAGATGACTACTCTGACACTCTTGATGCTTTCTTGTTCTACTGGCCTCAGCAACATGATGATGATGCAGAAGAGAAGAGTGAGCATGTTGAGTTGCTGCCCAAAGTTGGAGGGAGTGGGGCAGCTCTGTTTGATTATAGAAGGGGAGGACCTCAGTTTGGGGCAGACGGTCTGCTCATTGGACCTCCAATGGCATCTGTAATGGGTGGATTTGCAGGCCCTGATACCAACTCTGGTGTTGGGGATCTCAAGTTTGCTAAATCTCGTTTGGGTTTGTCATATGCCAAGAGATCGGATGGCAAAGATTCAGTCTTTGGAGATGACAGGACAGCAACCCTGGTGGACGTACTCGTCTTTTGTAGTCCTCAGATTGCAGATTTATACGGATAAAATTCTGTCTTATTCAATTTTTACAGGTATCTTTTATGATGTTGCAGATTTATACAGATAAAATTCTGTCTTATTCAATTTTTACACGTATTTTTTATGATGTTGGGATTCCCTCATATTATCTCATTTCGGCTCTGGTTTTGTAATGATTTTGGTTGTTACAGCCAAAATATTGTGGAGTCAGGAAATACTTCATCATGAATTTGTAAACAATTGTTTTGCAAAAACAAGAGTCTAGGTCATTCCATAGGATCAAAGTGAAACAAAACAAAATGATTCTACAATATGATCAGTGATTGAAATTAAAAACTAGAGTATATTTAATTGTTAAAAAGAATATTTTTATCCGGTACATTGTTTTGTTTTTCTGTAATGCAATATTTTTGGGAGTTGTTTTAGTGCAGAAAAAATTAGGTAAAATCTTGATTTGTATTATTTAAACTAGTTTTTTAATTATATATATGGATTCAGCACCCTGAAAAACTCTTAGGGCATTTCAATTGTGCAGGAGTTATCCATCAAGCTTGTGATTTCAATAAACTCCTGCCAGATTTTAGAGAAATTAGACCTAAAAACCACCGGAAAAGCTTCCAAAAAGTCTCACTAAAGACAAGTGGATATTTTTGCGCTGACCCTGATTTTTCAAAGTCTATTCAATAGTCAGTTTTAATTATATAATTGTGAATAATATAGCATATATATAATGAATTTGATTATATATTATTCTTGATTTTTTTCTTTCATTTTAAATTTTCCATTTCTATAAAATATTATTTTAATAACAAATGTTAGAAAAAATAGTGAAAAAATAAAGTATATATATATATATATGATTTTTTACAAATTAATCAATAATAGAATTCCAAAAATTACATATTATCATTGATTTCAGAGTTCTGTGATCCATATTGTTATTTAGAATGTCTTTAGGATTAATCACGTCATTAGATTGAGGTTTATTCACATTTCGAATCACCTAATATGGTTTATCCTCAAGACAAGAACTACATATTATCTTAAGGCACAATTTGGAGTAAAATTTATACTAAAATTACTTCCATGGGATATAGAATAGTTGGTAACAGAGTGTATTGTTAAGATACTCTTTATGTGAAAACCAGTGATTTAAAACCTCGTGAATCTAACCAATCCAAGGAAAAAGAAGAAAACACACACACACACAAAATGAAACAATTGATTTTGCATATTAATTTTTAACTTATCATAAAATTATAAACAAAAATTTGAATATTGCAATTTTACTTATAATTAAGATTTGTTTCCCTTTGAACTTAACCGAAAATGTGTATTAAGTATTGAAATAACTATGCATAGCACCCCATGCATTTACATCTTTTGCAAAATTGCTTCCTCTGCTCCAAAGACATGGGTGGAAATACAAGTCCACCCGATTGCTTTCCATTTATTTACATCATCCCTCTCAAATAGAAGAGTCAATGATTCTACATTGTCTCACTTATACACAAGCCAAAAGGCACCCTACACAAAACAAAATTTAAATAACATCACCAAATAGTGATGATTCAATTGATAGGAGAATGAGCGTCCCACTATTATTGTTGATTAACTTGGTCATTTCGTTTAAAAATTACGTTTGATGCCTCATAAGAGATTATTTCCAATGTTATATTAGTCACGTTCGTTCACTACACCACTTCTTCCAATTGCACTATGATATTCTCCAACTCATCCTCCACGATGAAGCAAGAAAAATTTCCATAGCCCCCATTAGATTGGATGAAAATTGATTGATTTTTAAATTAATCTAAAGAAGAGCTTGTTGTTGTTGGTTGAAATTCCCCTTTATCCATTTATCATCCCTACCCCCAGACATATTTTTCTTGCACATAGTATGACTTTTCAGAGCAATGAAAGGAAATTCTCCCAAATACCACCCTACTTAGAGTAAAGAGTGATAACTGACTCACAGTTCCACAAGGTGTTGGTTGTTTCCCCAATTAAATCCAATGATCCCCCCTTGTTTAAATATACCAACTAAGCAAGTCCTCCTAAAAGGAGAATTACAATCCCAATGCTTTGCCACATAAGGCCTAACAAAGGAAGTAACTTCTTTTGACAATTTTGGATATGGATTGACCAATACAGAACCCAAGACAAACTTATAAACCTCAATATCCACTAAAAAATCAACTTTCCCACGCACAGAGGAAAGGGCGCAGAGCTTTGCCCACTACTTCCCAAAGCAAGGGGGGAATGCACATAAACACCCTGACTAAGAGGCTTACTCAAGATAATAAGACAATAAGTTGCAATCCAACTTGAACATACAAGATGAGAAAAATTGTTCATGCACCAAACATAAAGACTGGCAACACATAAACCATCCTCACAACACTTTTTTAGGATTGAGCCTTAAGCTCAGCAAGATATATCCCTTAGATGGCATATGTTGAAAGAACATATGATGTTAAGAGAAGTGCCTTCCACACATAAATTGTCCAAAATTAAATCTTCAAAACCATAATTAAAACAGAGCTCAAGTTGATAGTCATCATCAATACTCATCTAGCACTCTCTCTAGAGAATTGTGATGTTTCATGTATTATACCCTATCCTCCAGTGAGCAAGAAATAACAGATAGAATGATTGTGAATACTTACCTCAGTTTCAGGGGACCCAATTAAATCTCCACATAGTGATCCAATGTAACATACCCCCTACTATCCCAAGCCCTAGCTAAGGTTAGGAGGAAATTACAAAGATGACCTAATCTCTATGGTCCAGTTATGCAAATGGGGTCCAATTTTTTCACTTTATTTTATTCTCAAGAAAATCAAAAGAATGATGTCATCGCATTCGTCTTGTGTAGACAATGCTGACAATATGATTTTTTCTATGATCTGATTCCTATATCCAAAGATATGGCCATCCAAGGATTAGTCATTTAATTAGTGCCACCTCACTAACCTACCACGTGGTGCATGTGTGGTCCCCACATGGCAATCCCAGGCGACCTCTCTACCACATGGAATTATTACCATAGTTTTCGACCCATGCATACTTGTTAAAATTCTTTAGCAAACCCTATTACATCATACACGTTTATTATGGACATAGCACACGATGCGGGCCCCTCTCCCTACCACCTCATCCCAGAGATCTAAATCTCAGGAATTGCTTGGGCAGCCTCTTGGTAGATCTTTCGGATTCTAAACTTCTAGGATTGTGTGGGACCCCACATACCCCACCACTAACGTGACCCAATACTTGTCTTCGCAGCAAGCTCAACTCCACCTCACCCTAGACAATTCTCTTTGACGCATGCAATGTTGTCGGGATGACTTGACCTCCATTCAACCTCCAGGGTGGTGTGGACATATGACACAACACCTTCTATTAATTTTTCTTAAGGCTATATTGTTCTTTGCTTTGATAATTTCATTTCATCATTTTCATATTAAATTCACCCCACAACATCATAACATTATTCTGATTTACATCATTATTCGGCAACATATGCAACTATATAGAAAGAACAATATCATCATCAATGCATAAAAACATAAAGGAACAATAGAAGAAAATCATCCACATATAGAAGCGCCGGGATCGGTCATAGAATAGGGCAAAACCCTCTATGGGGAAAACCCTTTCAAATTCTTCTTCTTATAAGATTGTCATTGAATGATTCAGCGAAAGAGAGTACAATGATCCATATCAGTAACCATAAACATATCTAGCAAAACCAACTAAACAATATCGATGAGATGGACCCAACAATGTTAATACTCAAAACTTTTCTTCTGAAGCTGCAATCAACTATCATTGTTTGTGGTCAACTATCGAACCCTGCGGTCAACGAGCGAAATTTGTGGTCAACTGATAAAACCAAACCTTAGATCTTGACCACATAGATGATGTGGTGTGCATGTGGTTGAAAGGCTTCAGCCACATGGATGAGCTGTCTACGAGTGGTTGCAACCAAAAATTGCTTGTTACAAGCTTGTGGTTGTGACCCAAAACCATAGCCACGTGCAAGCTTCAGACCTGTGCGAGCGAACTTCCATGAACCATCTCAGACCTGTGTGAGCCAAAACTAAAGAAAGAAGAATAGAAGAAATGTTTCATGATGATGTCCAAATGAGGTTGAGGTCACTTGTATTTATAGCCTTCTAAGGGAGGTCCAACCTGCTTTAGGGATGCCATGATCAAATGTGCACATGTGGGCTTTAATTCAAAAATACACTTTCCCTTATCCAAATTGAACTTTACAATAGTCAAAATTGGTCCTCTCGAAAAGAGGAATCTCATCCCATGGTTGGAATTTGTCACTAAGCTTCCAAATTAACACCTTCCCTCAACTCCAACACAACATAATTGTTGCCCATTGTGCCACGTCGCCCCAGAGATAAAATCCTGGTACTTTGGTATCGAACTCCATGGAATACCGTTGGGGGAAATAATGTCAAGGCAATGTGTACTTCTTTGAGTCCCCACCTCGTCCTCTAATGCACATTGTAGCCACATATCCACATTATAATAGCTTTGGGTTTTCATCCCCGACGATGCATCGATGGATGACCACCAATTCCACCGCCACGTTGTCTCAGCGCTTCTATCCTGACGGGATTTGTCCCATCTCCCTTTGAATTATCTGGTGGTGAAGTTCTAGGGTGTGTGGATGATTTTCATGCTTACTCTTCTTCACGGATCAGATCTCACTATCTTTGTGCATGGACATTGGGCTTGGTCATATGGTGCTTATGATGGGAGTGTCTCCACACTTCTCGAAGCCCTAGATTTAAGCCCTCGTGGCATAAATTCCAGTGAATATAGTGTGGATTTTCCATTTTAAATGGTTAACAGTGAATACACACATAAAGTGTCTTTGCCCAACCTTCATTACATGGTCTATAAATATGTATAGGAGTATATGAAAGCCTTTCGGGACTGTCTTTCCTAAGCTTTCAATTACCAGTGTGCTTACTAGGATTTGTTTCCATCTATCCTTAACTTTCTATCGGGCTTACCCCAACCCATTTGATATATATATATATATATATATATATATATATATATATATATATATATATATAGATACACATGTAACAAGATATCCCTACTGAGTTTTATGAGTAATTACCAACCTAATAGCCCAGCTATTTTGATGCAAGCATTCATTCAGTTAATAGAGACTTGTCAATCTCTTTTAGACACAGCCAATTAGACTAAATTGAAGACTCAGGAAGAATATTGTAGTAACCCACTCCTAAGTATTAACTCAAGAAATTATTAGCTTTGTGGCAAGTTGATATAAATAATACATAGTACATGAACATGTGTTAATAAATCAGTCTCTAGGGATCAACCATCCCTCATCATCTGCACAGGAATTAGCAATATTTATTCACATAGGAATTTAACATCCCTATCAGTAACATAAGAATTTAATCAACACATTACTCTGTGTGAAACCAACCTCCTTGGGCTTATAGGTTAGAAATTAAACCCACTGACCATTCTCTTAACAGAGTATTATCATTGCAGAGAGTAACCCATCTCTTTAATAGTCAAGCAATTACAAGTCTCACACGTTCATTACATATGAGTCATTTAGACTAGGATTATACCCAAACCACACAAAATTTCATACCAATCCACATTCATGCCTTCAAAACAACTATGTTCATTTAAACATGAATGTCTCATTCCTCAACATTACAAGCCATGAAAACGAAATTCATTAAACAAGCATAAAGTATTCAGGACATGAGAGTTATAGGCAAACACTTATCTTTCATGGATTGAACCAGACAACTGATATTGGGACTTCAACTCTCCACCCAACCTTAGACACATTGCATCCAATTCTTTCTTGTAGTAGTCAACCCCGAGCCAGATTCCAAAACTTGAGGATGAGTTCCTTAAGGGATTTAACCAAAACTATAAACTAAAATAGGGACTCTAGAGGACCATGAACCTCCATCCACTAGCTATTTCTTATTTTCAAATCTCATCAGGGAATCTAGAGGTTCACCACATCCACCCTTCAACTACTTCAATAAGAAAATGTGGCTCTATTGTTATAGGCAAGCAGGGAATCTAAAGGCTCACCTCCACCTAAAACTGAATGAGGGAATTCAGAGGTTTATCACCTCCACACTCAAAAAATTATTCCACATAGTGGTTCCACCAATCCTTGGATGACTCTATCGTTACCGGCCAAAGTATGGAATCTAGAGGCTCACCTCCACCTAAAACCGAATGAGGGAATCTGGAGGTTTATAACCTCCACCTAAAACTGAATGAGGGAATATAGAGGTTTATGATCTCCACCCTCAACAAATTCTTTCACATAGTGGTTCCACCAATCCCGCGATGGCTCTACTGTTACAAGCCAAAGTAGGGAATCTAGAGGCTCACCTCCACCTAAAACCGAATGATGGAATCCATAGGTTTATCATATCCACCCTCAAAAAATTCTTCCACATAGTGGTTCCACCAATCCTGGGACTCCATGCCCAGTGTATGAACTAGAAAACAAGTTGAGGGGGCTAAAGAAATCCCCTTATAATGAATCCAAGGAATAAGTTTGTTCATGCCTCAAAAATCGTTGCATCAACATCGGGGAAAACCACTCAGTCCGGACCTTAAAGGCAGCTCCTTTTTCGTTTGGTATGGTGGCTCCAACTGGATATAATGGGATCAATTTCCCAATGATTTGTAAATAAGATGGATAAGTGGTTGATTTTCTATTATCTAATGATAATGGATGGATAATTTATTCTACAATGCAAAATTATAAACAACTAATCTATCCCGGGATATTACCACTTTAGTGCAATATTTGATGATCTTTATCTACAAATAGGCATATAGATGACTCCATTGATAAACAAAGACATTGATTTATATGATAATTACTTTGTTCAAGTAGTTGAACAAAGTAATTATTTTAAAACATTATTACACTATTTTTCATATATCATTAATATAAATATGATTGAAAGAATAACATTCCTTAAACATTCAATAGTGATAAGTATAAGGACTGTTGTTAAAACACAAACATATATCCAATGATAGCAAGATTTAATAAATGCTAATTCATATAAAATAATGGAGCAAAGACATAGATAGTAGTACCATATGTAATTTGAATCCTTCCCAATATCAATCACATTCAGATTTCGTCTTCTAACTTATAAATACTTTCACAAAAAGCAGTAGTGCATATCTCATCAAAGCATTTTTCATTAAAATTCAGAATATAGGTCCAATCTTCATAAAAAAAAATATATCAGAAGCACAATAGTGTGACTTTCTGATCCAAGTTTTATACAAAAATTTAAGACCCTTTCTAAAGACATGAAAATGTCTATAAATACTATCTAAGCTAACTGATTATGAAATAAAAATGATATTAAGTGGTATAACCAAATCATGAAAATCTCCTTGAAATAGGCCAACTTTCAGTCGGTAGAATGATTCACTGTTTCGGTCGATCAACCTTTGGCTTGAGCTGGCAGATAGCAAGCATTGGTTGTAATTCTGGAGGATGACTCAGACGTGAATGCAGTTGTGCTAAATACGTAACATCATGAATTTCGGGAATCATGTAACCGATCGCATCGGTTAAGCATTTCAGTGCTGCCCTTTGACTATATGGTTTAACTAGGAAGAACCAAAAGGTGTCCCAAGTTAAACTTTGGATGTCTGCTATTAATCTCTCCTTCTGTTCTAAATCCTGTTTGCATGATTGTTCCAATGCTTTGGCTGATGGTAGCACTGAGAAATTATATTAGACAGATAAAGAGTATCATTAATTAACTCAATCAAATTACCGGCTGTCGATCTACATCTTGAAGTTTCCCTTTCTGCTTTCATCAATTGTGATTTCCATTCTAAGAAAATAATTTCCTGAGAAATTAGATTAGACAGATAAAGAGTATCATTAATTAACTCAATCAAATTACCGGTTGTCGATCTACATCTTGAAGTTTCCCTTTCTGCATTCATTAATTGTGATTGCCATTATAAGAAAAGAATTTCCTTATGTGATTCTAGAATTTTAGGCAGATTTGCAGTTTGCCCTTCACTGGTTTCTTTCCAGGCAAGAAAGTTTCTTAATGTCTCATCGGCCTATTCCAAACATTGTCTTGCGTCAACTGATTTATCAATCATTGATGAAGAAATCTCACAAAGGGGCTCAGCAAGGGAAATATTATGACATAGTAAATTTAACTATTTAATCAATGCCTTATTGATCTGAAGAGCTTCGGACCTGAACTTTGCTGGTTGGGGAAAACTCTTGAACTTTTCTATCTGTTGTGATAGTTGAGTGATTTGCTCATCTTTTGTTTTGCTCATTTGTTCATTCATTGTCTTCAGCTTGGCCAATGATAAGGATAACTCCTTTTGTTTCTGTACTGCACTTTGGTCTATCCTCTGCTTCTCCTTGAGCAATTGCTCGTTTAGTTGGTTGTTTATTTTCTACTGCGCTGCTAACTGCTGCTCTAATTGCTCTATTCTTTGTTGTCTTTCGGATACCTGTGCCTCCAATGAAACAATTGTCTAGTCCTTTTCCTTGAGTACATTACTCACTTCCGATGCTTTATCCATAGTGGTTGTTGAGTAAGCTCCAGCATACTGAGAGAACTTTGTGAGGTCTTCAGAAGGATTGAATTCTTCTTTCCATACCACAATAGCCATCTCTGTTTGTGCAGGTAAAAGGGAAGGTTGATCAATCCTTCTCTTTTTCCTTTTCCTTTTTACTACAGCCCTATGTTTAGGGCTGTAGAAGACATCTAAAGGTGATATTTCTTCTATATGCAAAACCATTTTGTCTGATGGATCCTTAGGAATTATCTCTACATCTTTACTTATGAGTAGGCCGCTGGTTCCTTCAGTTGGAACCGTATTTGTTGGTGTCTTGTGACCAATTGTCACTTCAGGTGTGCTAAAACCCTGTGAATTCTCAGGATTGCTTATAATGGAATTGAACTGTTGCCATTCTTTAAGGAGTTTGGGATCAATCCGAGTATCTATGTCCATGTGTTCACTGCCCTTTTCTTGTTCTTTCTCCTGTTCTAGTTCTTTTTCTTTTTCAGGAATTTTTTCCCTAAGAGGAGATCTTTCAACAATTTGTTGCTTAGGCTCGCTTGACTGGATTGCTGAAGTGGTGGCTAATAAGTCTATAGGCAGAGTTTGCAACCTCTGTTCTCTAAGCCTATTAAACACTTCTAGCCCTTCATCTTGATACTTGATCTTGGCCAATGTTTTTACCTGAAATAATGATTCCGCTAAGGAAAATAGGTCATCAAAGTCATCCTTTTCATGATCAAACTTTGCAAGTTTGGCTTGTTCGAGAACATTATAAGCAACTTTTCTTGGATCATATTGTCTGTGGGGAATTGTTGCAAGATTGAGCATTTTTATTTTTTCTGTCTCCTTTTCTACATGTTTGTAATCATGGAGAGTGGAAACACCACATCTTAAAGGAAATGTAGGCTATACCTGTTTCTTGGAATTTCTAAGGGTTTTGGATGTCCCTTCTGTTGTTATCTAGTAGGCCAATTCCCGAGCTAATAGCTTATCGGGCACATAAAAGGGAAGGACTTGGAGTTTTGTAAGGCTACCAAAAAGCCTTATATAAGTGAATTTATCTTCTTCGAACCAATTAACTACTGCAGTCAAGCTGATTTGTGCTTCTTCGGAAATCCTGGGGGCAGGCTTATCAAAAATAGCATAGTAGACAGGCAACATAAAACCATTGCAAATTTTGTACAAATGATCTTTGTAGTGAGCCTTCCATAACATTTGATGATAAATATGGATTGGCTTGGGGTCTTGGGGAGTCCACCTCCATCTGAGTACTGGATATTCAGAGTTAAAACAAAGAGTATCCATAATATAGGCACTGTAATAAAAAGGGGGAATGGTCCTGGTAGTTTTACGTGAATTTGA
Source organism: Pinus taeda (assembly GCA_000404065.3). Classification (NCBI taxonomy): domain Eukaryota; kingdom Viridiplantae; phylum Streptophyta; class Pinopsida; order Pinales; family Pinaceae; genus Pinus; species Pinus taeda. The sequence goes on along the minus strand of APFE030449979.1, from coordinate 252,375 downwards.
TTTGAATTCGAGAATTGTTGTGGCTAATTTGTCGAACAAGATGTTTGCCCAATCCATCACATAACTATTGATTGTTGCCTCCATTAGAGGGACCATTTCAATGGTGAACTTAGCAGAGTCATGTATTCCCCACATTCTACACATCATAGCATCGGCATAACAGTAAGGAGAAGCCAATGAGTCCACAGAATACTTACCTGATGATTCGTGTTTGTGCTTCTCGGGATTATGTCTCCACTACTTAATTGGGGCCGATTCTGACTCGTTTTAATTTGCAAAATTTTCAAGGAAAGCTTTATTGTACCTCTTTTCAGGCTCGGGTAAGTGATACATTTTCCTTAAGTCATTAGGCTGGAATGAACCAAATATCCTCCCGTCAACTATGCAAAATGTTCTGTTCAAAACTGGAATTTCTTCTACCACCCATCTCACTACGTCGGTATATGGGAGGATTCTTTCTCGTGCTGCTATTCTATGCAAATATGAACAAGCTAAATCTTTGAGGGATGCTTCTGATCTGTTACTTGAGTCAGCTATGGCTTCTTCTGATATTTCCTCAGGCTCCTCTGCTTCTATTAGATTGTAGATGCTCTCCCAGCTAGTATTCCCAAGACAGAGGCATGTAGTGTCTGAGATTAACCCCTTGTTGCTTGGTCCGGGATCCTTGGCTGGATGCATTGCCGCTGCTGCAAATTTCTTTGACTTTGTTCCAATTTGTTTCAAATTTCTGATTTCAGCAGAGTTCTGCACAAGTGATTGGAAAAACGTGATACAGAGAAACGCTACTATAGCCCAATATGACAATGGAAAAGAGTTACCTCGATCAGCAGGTGATAACAGATTATGATAAGATTACTACGGATAAAATCTAAAGAAAATATCTACCCTTAACTACTTCATTGATTAGTCGTTTAACCTGTCAATCATGGTAAAGGAGGTTTTAAATGTCCATCATGTCATTTATATGCCGAATGATTCATTCGAGCGTGGCTTAGATTTCTCTGATGGATAATCAGTGATAACTCGCAAATCGGCAGTCGGTAACATGAGAGGAAAGGCTTTAATGTTTGTTTGAAACATCTTGGATTATCGAAAGGTGATGCATGCAAACCTTTTAAATATGCTTTCGAGATATGCGCCTCATTAATGCATCACAATCGGGGAATGGCTTCGGGTTTTATTATTGTGTCAATGCAATTTCATCGATCGCTGATTGCGATATGCTTTATCGCATCGGAGGATTCTAATTTGCCTTCCATCATGGGTTGACTTGTTATAGCTGATTACCGATGGTGATGCCTTTATCGCATCAGAGAAATTGGGAGGCTCTATTACATTGCTGCTTTGGCATTTACCTTTTTCGATATCCGATTGCGATATGCTTTTCAGATCGGAGAGAATGAATGTATCCTTGGGCATGGTTCCTTTGTTATTGCAATCGTTTTATCGCAATAACGAAGAATTTATAATATTTTAAAGCCACACTTTATTTATATTCAAAAGGGTTTTTCTTGTGATGGGTCAATACCAATTTGTTTACACATCTAAATTTATTTTAAAAGGGACCCATTTCATATTATGATTTTGCATAAAAAAATTATGAAATGGGGGGTTGTTGTTCAGCACAACAATTGGCAATTCACTGGGAGAAACAGTTGTCTCTGATAAATTAATAAAAATACTTAAACTTTCTTAATCTGGAAATCTTATATCATAGAGAAAATCTAATATAACTAGGTAATCATAAATTCTGAGCATAATGATAACTATTTTTTCTATTTCCTTCTATTCTTAAAATTAAATACATTCTAATTTTAAATAAGCCTTAATTGGTTGATAATGATAAAACAAAAGACTTTCCCAACTTAGCTTTTATAATGACTCCTTTGTCATAGGTAGAGCCTCTGTTGCTAGCAAACGTTTATAGTCTCGACCGGGTTACCTTTTTAACCATTTGATCATTCATTATTCCATCCATTTCAAAGTATAATAAAAAGAATGAATCCAAAAGATATGTTTCCATATTTTTTGTATTACTTTTTCTTTTTTCCTTATTTTGTAAGATAAAAAGCCATTTTCCTGGTTTGGTGGCTAGCTGTTGACAATGCCATTCACTGGTTGTAGTTTAACTGAACAAGCTGGCTCGTGATGAGACCCCTTGTCTTATAATTAGAAGCCATTACCCTGTTTTGGTATGCAGTATTGGTAATGTCAGTTGAACTATTCCCCTATGATCATTGTAAGCAGGCTTGTAGTAAGACCTCTTATCTTTTATATCAGATATATTTTAGAATTACACTCTGAGTAATTATAAACTTTAATGGATGGGATGGGAGATTTTCTCCTTAAGAGAATATGGATGACAGGGTGAGAGTTGAAGATGCTAAGATTGAATCAGTTTCTGTTTTGTATTGATAATTGTTTTCAGGCTTTTAAAACTTTAAAATGATTTACAGTATTTCTAAGTTTTGAGAAGTTTTCACAAAAATAAAATGAAGTTTTCAGAATCTAATTATACCTAATTTCCTAGAATTTTTCATTTTTCTTCAAAGCTTCCATTTCTTAAAAGTAAATATCAAAACTATTTTCTCTTGAGTAACTTTTTCAATATAGCAAAGACCAATGGGAGGCTTTTCACAACTTTATTTTTCTAGGTTTTTAAACAAAAGAAGTTATTCACACAAATTCTGCTGGAAATTGAATATTTATAAGGGGAGGAGGGGTTACCTCCTCAATTGAAGAATTTTTTTAAGATAAGGCCATTGACAGGAAGAGAATCTCTCTTTTCTGATAGATCTTGCAATATGAATCTAGAAGGGCCTATCTTCTCGCTGATTTGAAATGGTCCAAGCCACATTTTCTGGAACTTAGTATCTTTTCCTTTATCCTCATGGACTTTGTCCCACTTCAAAACTAGATCACCAACTTGAAAATGTTTTGAGCCGGTTGAAGTTGTATCGAAAGATGACTTAATAATTTGTTGATGTTTTGCGTGTATAATTTGGGCTTTCTCCCTTTCTTCTTATAATTTCAGGATCTGATCATGTCTTAGTTGAATAGAAGATGAGGGACTTTCTGCAATAAACTGCACTAAAGCTAGTGATGGGAGTACTAAGTTTGTTGGTATAACAACTTCTTTTCCATATACTAGGTCAAATGGAGAAGTTCCTATGGAGGCCTTTTGTGTTATTTGGTCAGCCCATAGTGCAAATATCAAAGATTTATGCCAATTTTTATGATTTTTCTCAATAGTTCTCTTAATGATTTTGATAAGATTTTTACTGGTGGATTCTGTTAAACTATTACCTTGAGGATAGTAGTTCGTAGAATACTTCAATTTAAATCCCCTTTTGATAGCAAACTCAAATATAGAATTTCCAGAGAAGTAAGATGCATTATCAAAAATAAGAGCATTTGGGACACCAAACCTAGTAATAATGAACTGATCTATGAATTCAATGATTGCTTCAGAGTTTGTTGTCTTCAAAGAAATTGCTTCAACCCACTTAGTAAAGTAATCAATAGCTGTAAGGATATACCTATGTTGTTTGGATGAATGTGGAGTGATTTCTCCAATGATGTCCAATCCCCATTGTTCAAAAGGTTGTTCAATGTTGACTGGTTGCAAAGGGAAAGCTAGCTTCCTTTGTCTTCCACTAGTGGTTTGGAAATTTTGGAATTTCCTTACATATTCATGAGTATCTCTGAACAAGGTGGGCCAATAATATCTAGCATGAATAATTTTGTGAGCTGTTGTATTAGCTCCAAAATTTCCCCCTGTTGGTCCATCATGTAGCTCCTACAAGACCTTTTGCGCTTCAGGTTTTTCTAAGCATCTTAACAAAATTGAATCATAATTTCGTCTAAATAATACATCATCTATAATTATGAAGTTTTTTTGCTTTCAATATTATGGCATGTTTGTTTTTATAGGAAATATTAGAAGGAGCATATCCATTTTTCAAATAGAAAATCAGATCTGTGTATTGAGACTTAGGATTAGTGATACTTATCTGATTGATTTCTTTAGTATCTGTTGTACCTTCAGGTTCTTTAATATTGGATGCTCCTGCTAACAACCTGCAAAAACCTTGGCCTTTGACAATCTTTGTTGATTTAATTTCCAAGTCATATTCTTGTAACGTTGTGACCCAGTTTGCTCTCTTTTCTCCTAATTCCCTTTGAACCAGTAATTGTCTTACTGTCGAAAAGGGGACTATAACTTTCGTGTGAGCTTTCAGGAGAAAGGGTCTATAGTGTTTAATGGCTTTATACACAGCAAAGGCTTGTTTTTCAAGTTCTAAGTAATTAAGTTCAGCAGCTTGAAGGTTTGGGCTATAAAATGAGATTGGTGCTTCCAAGTTTTGATCGTTAATTTGTGTCAGCACTACTGCATAAGATGAATCAGATGCAAGGGTGTATAACATGAAATGACTTGAAAAATTAAGAGTTCTTAAAGCAGGGGCATTTATGATTGATTGTTTGATGGAATAAAATGCCTCTTTTTCAGCGGGCCCCCATTTAAACACTGAATTTTTCTTGATCATGGTTTGTAATGGCAAAATAATCTGAGAGAAATCCGGAACAAATCTTTTTACAAAGTTAATTTGTCCTAAAAATGACTGCATGGATTTTTTATTGTGAGGGAATGGAATATCAAAAATCTCTTTGATTCTATCTGGATCAATATAAATTCCATTCTTTGAAATAATGAGGCCCAAGAGCTTACCTTGATTAAAAGCAAAAAAGGACTTCTTTGGATTAAGTGAAATACCATACCTTCTGCAGCGTTCAAATATTTGTTTCAGATCATGTAGATGATTTGATTTTTTCTTGGAAAATACAGTAATATCATCTAAATAGACAACTACTGATTTATTGATCAATCCTTTGAATGCCATGTCCATCGCTCTTCGGAATGTAGCTCCAGCATTGATTAATCCAAAAGGCATTTTTTGATAGGCATAAGTTCCCCACTTGGTTCTAAAGGTAGTCTTAAGTCTGTCATCATGATGGACAAAGATTTGATTATAACCTAAAAACCATCTAAGAAAGACATTAATTCAGAACCAACTACTGAATGGAGTGTCTGCTCCATGGTAAGTAAAGGGAAATTATCCTTTTGGCTTGCTTTGTTAAGATTTCTGAAATCGATGCAAATTCTGATGTCACTATTTTTCTTCCTCACTGGCACCATATTGGACACCCAGTTTGAATGTTTAACAGGAAAGATTATCTTTTCTTTCAAGAGTTTGTTTAATTAAGCTTTTATTTGACTCTCTAAGTTAGGATGAATGTTCCTTAACTTTTGTTGTATTGGTTTTTGTTGAGAAAGCATTGGAATAGTATGCTGAATAATGGATGTATAGTATGTTTTCAAATCATCATATTTCCAAGCGAAGACAACTTTATATTTATGTAATAATTTAATGAATGCAATTCTTTCTTCTGAGGAGAGTCCTAATCCCAAATTGATGTTTTGTGGATTATGCTCAGTACCAAGGTTTATCAATTCAAATCTCAAAGTAGAACTTTGGAGTTTTGAATTAGTGACATGTTTAAACCTGTCTTTAATTCATAAAGATCTTCAAGCTTGACCACTGGTTTAGGTATTGAGTTTTCTTCAAGCTTTTCCTTCATTTGAAGGTCATGGTCGATTTCATCAATAATTTGATCATCGTAGGACTTGTCAAAAGTTAAGAAATTTAAAATGTCTTCATCATGATTGAAAACTCGCCAATTAGTGACATTATCAGGAATTCATGGTCTAAAAATTAACTTTATTGAGAATCTGTCTGGGATGTAATCTTCAGATGGAAGGAGCTTGGAAGCAACATTAGCTAGTAAATTTGTTGCTGCATTCTGGGACCTAGGGATGGGAGAAATACTGAATGCTAAAAATTGAGATATAAGGTCCTGTACCAAAGACTGATAGTGTTTAAGGTGACTAGAAAAGCAATGAATTGTATTCTTGACTCGTTTTATAACAATTTCCGAATCACCAAACACTTTCAAATATTGAACTTTAAGACCGATTTCTTTATAGAGTCATTGAAATAAGGCTTCATATTCAGTTGTATTGTTTGTGCATTCAAATTCCAATCTGCATGATAACATGGTCTTTTCTCCCTCAGGACTAACTAAAATACATCCTGCTCCTGCACCTTCACTAGATTTAGACCCATCAAAATATAATGACCAAAACAAAGATTTATCTACAGTTTTATTTACAATTTCCTCAGCAATTTTAACACATCTTGATGTATCTATTTGTGAAAAATTTTCGATTTGAGATGTGAAATTATTAACTGAGAAAGGTGATGTTTGAGCGGTAAAGTTGCCAAAGAATGATTCAGATGAGTAATCCCCCAAAATATTGTTATTGAATGCTATTGGTTGATTTTCTTGTTCAAATTCAGTGATGGTATGGGTCATGTGTTTCTCCCGATCAATCTTGATTTGATTTGGCTTTCCTTTATAAGGCAGCCACATATGAGACCAATCGGTGGAAATATCACCATGAAGTTTCTCAGACCAGTCTCTACTCAAAATCAAGCCATAGAATTCAGGTATATCATCGATTAAATTATCGATTCTCTGAACCACTCTTGGATCAGCTGATAACCTAATCGTAACTGAGTTGATTTCTCCTAAAACCTGGACTTTAGTTCTATCCAACTGGGCTATATGAATTGCAGACTTTTGGAGTTCAATGTTCAGTTTGGAACAAACTGAAGTTGACATTATATTAGAGGAAGCCCCTGAGTCAATCAAACAGTTGTGTAGATTTCTATTATAGATCTCGTAGGTTAAGAGGAAATGAGGGGTATGAGAATTCAACCTATCTCCGATTAAAACAACATCAGTAGCTTCTACTCTACCAGGAGGTGGTTTACCTGCTTCATTAGCAGCTTTAGATAACACAACATTTGGAAGAGGAGAAGAAGGTACAACATTTAACTCTTTAAATAACAATTTTTTTTTATGTTTGAGTTTACTAAGCTCAAACATAGTGATATTTGCCTTTGTCATCTTCATGTCTTCAATAATGTTTTAGATGTTGAAGGTGGATTTGAAGCTGATGGCTGATTTTGGGAAGGCATCGTTGTAGATTTCTTTGTGGGAACTTTTTCCTTAGTAGTAGTACCTGCATTCCTTTTCTTTTGAGTTATTTGAACAGGTTCAGGAGTACCCTTACTCCTGGTAGTTACAGGGAAAGCTTCTTGTTCATTTTCTGTATCAGAATTAGGTAAAATAAAGTCCCACATCCCATGACATTCTACAGTGTCTTCTTCTTCAAGTTCTTCAGATGATAAAACTGTTTCTTTCTCTTCAGGATCTGAGTCTGCATTGGATATAACATTTGATGGTTTTGATTTAGGTTTTTTTTAATTTTTAAATGGCCTTTTTGTTGAAGTTTCAGCTACTTGCTTCTTGATTTCTACCATTTTGTTTGACATAGTCTTGAGAACTTTATGGAGACCCTCCATATCATATGGATCTTTAGGCATTTTCTTCTTTGAATTATCTTTGAAATAAACTTTTTTGGATTTTCTGTCTTCAAGAGCAGCCTTCTTTTCTAAAGCAATAATGCATTTCTCTACAGTAAGTGCCTCTTTCATGTTTTCAGCTAGAGTTGGTTTTACAGCTCTATCTACAAAAATAGCTATATTTGAAGGTAAAGTTATTATGTACCATTCGCTTCTGATTTGCTTGCTAAGTTTAGAGGCAGTTGGAATCTTATTCAAGAATTTTTTAAACCGTGAATTAAACTCCTTTATAGGTTCGTTAGATTCTATCCTAAGATTTGAGAGATCATTGATTAATGTTGCTAGAGATCTGTCATCACCATATTTAGTCAAGAACTGTTCTTGAAAAATGTTCCAACTTGTAATGGATCTTGAGGGCAAGGAAAAATACCAAGACCCTATTGATCCTTGTAAGGTATAAGGGAAAAGCCTAACAACAACATCTTCCTCTGTCACTCCTTTTAAGTTAACTGCCAACATGAAGTTGTTAATATGCTCGTCGGCTTGTATTCCTGCATCTGGATTAAATTTCGGCAACCATTTTTCAGGGTGTGCTGGCAATGGATGTAATGGCGCAGGAATCGTGACTGCACCAAGATTATTCCATGGATTCTGAGCCATTGTAGAACTAATACTAGATGATATCACTGATGAAGTTCCAGATGGTTGGGAAGGAGAAGATATGGAAGTTTGAGGTGGTTGAGATGTTGAAGTTCGTGATCCCTGTTGAACAACAATGTGTAATGGAGGAGTGGATGGCTAACTTTGCACTGGAGAAGATGAAATGGATGATGATGAGATAGTATCACTATCAGATCCTTAAGTTGTTTTTCTTGCCCTTTTCCTTTTAGGTAAAGGAAACTCAGTAGGTTCAATGCCAAGCTTCCCACTCTGAAGTCTGGTGAGTTGGTGAGGTGGAATGAATTGTGAAGTCTCACTGCCTTGAGATATCTCAGATTTCTGTGGGGATATTGAAAAGCCTTGAAGTTTATGGATAAGAGACTAAACTTCAGGACACTCTGGAGTTAATTGTTCTAGGATATAGTGGGGTTGATCAGTTGTAGTTATCTCCTCTTCTTCTCGTTTGAAGATTGGAGTTCCAGCATGCAAAGGAGAGGTCGGAGGCAAGGTGGAGGGAGATTTACTCTCATAATGGGTTTTATATTTGGGTTCACTCGCCATTCACAGTTCATGCCCTCCTTTTAGTGCCAAAAATGTTGATGCCTCGAAAATCGTTGCATCAACATCAGGGAAAACCACCCAGTCCGGACCTTAAAGGCAACTCCTTTTCTGTTTGGTATGGTGGCTCCAACTGGATATAATGGGACCAGTTTCCCAATGATTTGTAAATAGGATGGATAAGTGGTTGATTTTCTATTATCTAATGATAATGGATGGATGATTTATTCTACAATGCAAAATTATAAACAACTAATCTATCCCAGGATATTACCACTTTAGTGCAATATTTGATGATCTTTATCTACAAATAGGCATATATATGACTCCATTGATAAACAGAGACGTTGATTTATATGATAATTAGTTTGTTCAAGTAGTTGAACAAAGTAATTATTTAAAACATTATTACACTATTCTTCATATATCATTGACATAAATATGATTGAAAGAATAACATTCCTTAAACATTCAATAGTGATAAGTATAAGGACTGTTGTTAAAACACATACATATATCCAATGATAGCAAAATTGAATAAATGCTAATTCATATAAAAGAATGGAGCAAAGACATAGATAGTAGTACCATATGTAATTTGAATCCTTCCCGATATCAATCGCATTCAAATTCCATCTTCTAACTTAGAAATACTTCCACAAAAAGCAGTAGTGCATATCTCATCAAAGCATTTTTCATTAAAATTCAGAATATAGATCCAGTCTTCATAAAAAAAATATATCAGAAGCACAATAGTGTGACTTTCTGATCCAAGTTTTATACAAAAATTTAGGACCCTTTCTAAAGACATGAAAATGTCTATAAATACTCTCTAAGCTAACTGATTATGAAATAAAATTGTTATTAAATGGTATAACCAAATCATGAAAATCTCCTTGAAATAGGCCAACTTTCAGTCAGTAGAATGATTCACTATTTCGGCTGATCATCCTTTGGCTTGAGCTGGCAGATAGCAAGCATTGGTTGCAATTCTGGAGGATGACTTAGACGTGAATGTAGTTGTGTTGAATACGTAGCATCATGAATTTTAGGAATCATGTAACCGATCGCATCGGTTAAGCATTTCAGTGCTACCCTTTGACTATATGGTTTAACTAGGAAGAACCAAAAGGTGTCCCAAGTTAAACTTTGGATGCCTGCTATTAATCTCTCCTTCTATTCTAAATCATGTTTGCATGATTGTTCCAATTCTTTGGCCGATGGTAGTTTACCTAGAGTGCACTGAGAAATTAGATTAGACAGATAAAGAGTATCATTAATTAACTCAATCAAATTATCAATTGTCAATCTACATCTTGAAGTTTCCCTTTCTGCTTTCATCAATTTTGATTGCCATTCTAAGAAAAGAATTTCCTTATGTGATTCTAGAATTTTAGGCAGATTTGCAGTTTACCCTTCACTAGTTTCTTGCCAAGCAAGAAAATTTGTTAATGTCTCATCGGCCTATTCCAAACTTTGTCTTGCATCAACTGATTTATCAATCATTGATGAAGAAATCTCACAGAGGGGCTCAGCAAGGGAAATATTATGACATAGTAAATTTAACTGTTTAATCAATGCCTTATTAATCTAGAAAGCTTCGGACCTGAACTCTACTGGTTGGGGAAAATTCTTGAACTTTTCTATCTATTGTGATAGTTGAGCGATTTGCTCATCTTTTGTTTTGATCATTTGTTCATTCATTGTCTTCAGCTTGGCCAATGATAAGGATAACTCCTTTTGTTTATGTACTGCACTTTGGTCTATCCTCTGCTTCTCCATGAGCAATTGCTCATTTAGTTGGTTGTTTATTTGCTGCTGCGCTACTAACTGCTACTCTAATTGCTCTATTCTTTTTTGTCTTTCAGATACATGTGCCTCCAATGAAACAATTGTCTGGTCCTTTTCCTTGAGCAAATTACTTACTTCCGACGCTTTATCCATAGTGGCTGTTGAGTAAACTCTGGCATACTAAGAGAGCTTTGTGAGGTCTTCGGAAGGATTGAATTCTTCTTTCCATACCACATTAGCCATCTCTGTTTGTGCATCTAAAAGGGAAGGTCAATCAATCCTTCTCTTTTTCCTTTGCCTTTTTACTACAGCCCTATGCTTAGGGTTGTAGAAGACATCTAAAGGTGGTATTTCTTCTATATGCAAAACAATTTCATCCGATGGATCCTTAGGAATTATCTCTACATCTTTACTTATGGGTAGGCCATTGGTTCCTTCAGTTGGAATCGTATTTGTTGGTGTCTTGTGACCAATTTTCACTTGAAGCGTGCTAAAACCCTGTGAATTCTTAGGATTTCTTATAATGGAATCGAACTGTTGCCATTATTTAAGGAGTTTGGGACCAATCTGAGTATCTATGTCCATGTGTTCACTGCCCTTTTCCTGTTCTTTCTCTTGTTCTGGTTCTTTTTCTTTCTCAAGAATTTTTTCCATAGCAGGAGATCTTTCAATAGTTTGTTGCTCAGGCTCGATTGACTGGATTGCTAGAGTGGTGGTTAATAAGTCTAAAGGCAGAGTTTTCAATCTCTATTCTCTAAGCCTATTAAACACTTCTAGCCCTTCATCTTGATACTTGATCCTGACCAATGTTTTTACCTAAAATAATGATTATGCTGAGGAAAATAGGTCATCAAAGTCATCCTTTTCATGATCAAACTTTGCAAGTTTGGCTTGTTCAAGAACATTATAAGCAACTTTTCTTGGATCATATTGTTTGTTGGGAGTTGTTGCAAGATTGAGCATTTTTATTTTTTTTGTCTCCTTTTCTGCATGTTTGTAATCATGGAGAGTGAAAACACTGCAGCTTAAAGGAAATGTAGGCCATACCTGTTTCTTGGAATTTCTAAGGGTTTTGGATGTCCCTTCTGTTGTTATCTGGTAGGCCAATTCCCGAGCTAATAGCTTATCGGGCACATACAGGGGAAGGACATGGGGTTTTGTAAGGCTACCAAAAATCCTTATATAAGTGAATTTATCTTCTCCAAACCAATTAGCTACTGTAGTCAAGTTGATTTGTGTTTCTTCGGAAATCTTGGGGGCAGGCTTATCAAAAATAGCATAATAGACAGGCAACATAAAACCATTGCAAATTTTGTAAAAATGATCTTTGTAGTGAGCCTTCCATAACATTTGATGATAAATATGGATTGGCTTGGGGTCTTGGGGAGTCCACCTCCATCCGAGTACCAGATATTCAGAGTTAAAACAAAGTGTATCCATAATATAGGCACTGTAATAAAAAGGGGGAATGGTCCTGGTAGTTTTACGTGAATTTGATCTGAATTCGAGAATTGTTGTGGCTAATTTGTCGGACAAGGTGTTTGCCCAATCCATCACATAACTATTGACTGTTGCCTCCATTAGAGGGACCATTTCAATGGTGAACTTAGCAGAGTCATGTATTCCCCACATTCTACACATCATAGCCCCGGCATAACAGTAAGGAGAAGCCAATGAGTCCACATAATACTTACTTGATGATTCATGTTTGTGCTTCTCGGGATTATGTCTCCACTACTTAATCGGGGCCGATTCTGACTCGTTTTCATTTGCAAATTTTTCAAGGAAAGCTTTATTGTACCTCTTTTCAGGCTCAGGTAAGTGATACATTTTCCTTAAATCATCAGGCTGGAACGAACCAAATATCCTCCCGTCAACTGTGCAAAATGTTTTGTTCGAAACTGGAATTTCTTCTACCAGCCATCTCACTACGTCGGTATATGGGAGGATTTTTTCTCGTGCTGCTATTCTATGCAAATATAAACAAGCTAAATCTTTGAGGGATGCTTCTGATCTGTTACTTGAGTCAGCTGTGGCTTCTTCTGATATTTCCTCAAGCTCCTCTACTTCTATTAGATTGTAGATGTTCTCCCAGCCAGTATTCCCAAGACCGAGGCATTTAGTGTATGAGATTAACCCCTTCTTTCTTGGTCTGGGATCCTTGGCTGGCTACACTGCTACTGTAGGAGCCACTGCTGCAGATTTCTTTGATTTCTTTCCCATTTGTTTCAAATTTCTGATTTCAGTGGAGTTCTGCACAAGTGATTGGAAAAACGTGATACAGAGAAACGCTACTATAGCCCAATATGAAAATGGAAAAGAGTTATGTCAATCAGCAGGTGATAACAGATTATGATAAGATTTCCACGAATAAAATCTAAAGAAAAGAGCTACCCTTAACTACTTCATTGATTAGCCGTTTAACTTGTCAATCATGGTAAAGGAGGTTTTAAATGTCCATCATGTCATTTATATGCCGAATGATTCATTCGAGCGTGGCTTAGATTTCTCTCAAGGATAATCAGTGATAACTCGCAAATCGGCAATCAGTAACGTGAGAGGAAAGGCTTTAATGTTTGTTTGAAACATCTTGGATTATCGAAAGGTGATGCATGTAAACCTTTTAAATATTCTTTTGAGATATGCGCCTCATTTAGGCATCGTAATCAGGGAATGGCTTCGGGTTTTATTATTATGTCAATGCGATTTCTCCGATCGTCGATTGCGATATGCTTTATCGCATTGGAGGATTCTAATCTGCCTTCCATCATGGCTTGATTTGTTATAGCCGATTGCCGATGGCGATGCCTTTATCACATCAAAGAAATTGAGAGGCTCTATTACATTGTTGCTTTGGCATTTACCTTTTCCGATATCTGATTGCGATATGCTTTTCAAATCGGAGAGAATGAATGTATCCTTGGGCATGGTTCCTTTTTTATTGCGATATGCGATCTTGCGATCACTTTATTGCAACAACGAAGAATTTATAATATTTTAAAGCCACACTTTATTTCGGTCAATACCAATTTGTTTACACATCTAAATTTGTTTTAAAAGGGACCCATTTCATATTATGATTTTGCATAAAAAAATTATGAAATGGGGGGTTTTTGTTCAGCACAACAAGGTCTCCACCCAAGCTGTCAAGGAAATCCAAAGAAAGCCATCTCCACCCTCTAGTCTTACATGGAATCCAAAGACTATTTTCCTCACCTTAAAGATGTTCTTTCACCTTCCAATTCTCAACCAAATGCTTTCTTTGCTCCTTTTCTTCTCATAGAAACACATAGCTATGTGTTATTTTCCTCAAGTGCTTGTGCTTTCTCAATGCAACAATACTTCTAAAAACCTCTCCCTGAGTATTTCTTTTCTTTGTCTTCTTTCCTTTGCTTCTTTCTCTATTGTATCTTGTGTTCTCTCTTGTTCTTTATTAGATATCACCCCCTCAATGCTTAAGAATTCCTTCTTCGTGAATGCCTCACTTGAAATGTGTGGGGTTTCCTCCCCCCAGGAAGCCTTGTATCTCCTTTGTGTGGAGTTTGAAGATCCTCCTTATTACGCATTTGCCACCATTTTTGGTTGTGTGGGCGTACATTCTCTATCACCCCTAACTTCCTCTCTCAGCCACGGTGGTTCTGTCTTTTCTGAGTGGTGGTAAGGATGTTGCTATGTCAACTGCTTACTGCATTTTCTTGTTGGTTGACTTCAAATATCCCTACTACCAATGCAACCCATCTTTATTCAATTTCAACTTTTCTACCTTGTATATCTATCCAAGGTAGGCATGATTTTATTGTCCCTCTTTCCAGCTTGATTAATTTAAAAAACAGTCCATTCAAGGCACTCCAAATATCATTCAATGGCTGTCATGAAACAATTCAATCTTCCATTAAATCCCAAGCAACCTCCTTCCTCAAAATCTGGAATTTGTGTCCCAATTCTCAGGCCTTTTAATTTATAATAAAATGGCATGAAATATTTTCAATGTTTGTAAGAGCGGGGATTTTACCCAAAGGGGTCATCACAAACCCCTCCCCTTTGGAGGAACATCATCTCGGTGTTCTAATTTTGAACACCATGCAAAACATGCTTAGTCCCAACATAAATGACTCTGGGAATTATAATGCAACTCACTTACAATCACACGTAGACATATAATTTGCTTACTCAACAACTAAATAGACAGGAAAGTTTTTCCTTAGATCAACCATGTTTTGTGGCTCCTTGCAGTCTCCTTGGTTCTTTTGTTGTGCACTTTAATATCTTCAAGTTTCTTCTTATTTCTCCTGCAACTAGCTCCATTCACCAAAACTGGGAAATTCCCATGTTTTTCAATAGCATGGCATACAATATCTCATGAGATTCATCATAAACAAATTGTAATGATTTAAATTATACCTCTTTTCTTGTCCATCAATCTATCAAGGGTGTCAAGAGGTGTCCCACCTCCACCTTTTTCCAAAACAAGGGAATTCAAAGGCTTATTCCTCCACCCACAAATCAACAACAAGGGAATCTAGAAGCTTATTTCTCTACCCTCAATCAACAATAAGGGAATCTAGAGGCTTATGCCTCCACCCTCAATCAGAAACAAGGGAATCCAAAGGCTCATACCTACATTCTCAAGGGAATCCAGAGGAATATGCCTCCAGCCTAAAATCAACAACAAGGAAATCTGGTGGCTTATACTTTCACCCTCGAGGGAATCCATAAGTGTATTCCTCCACCCTAAAATCAGCAATAAGGGAATTCAAATGTTGATTCATCAACCCTAAATGGAATCCATATGCTTATGCCTCCACCTTCAAATCAACATCAAGGGAATCCAGAGGTTGATACCTCCACACTTAATGGAATCCATAAGCTTTTTCCTTCACCATCAAATAAATAGAAAGGGAGTCCCAAGGAAAAGTTTAGGGGCTACTATTCACAAGTGGGATACTTTTCCATGATTTTCCCAAAAAAAAAGATTCACCAATTTCGATTTTTTCTAAAAATGATTCGCCCAAATTTTATCGTATAAAATTATTTTACCTTTGAACTCACCAAAATTTTATAGAGACCATATATAAAATCATTAAAAGTTTGAACAATTTTACATTGATATCAATGAACATTTTACAGTTTGCATATTAGGGACTAGTGAGGTTCGACAAGGTTGCTAAATTTTAAGACAAATTTCTATCCTTAAGATTTTCCTTGGGGAATCCAAAAGCTTATGCATCCACCCTCAAATCAATAGTGAGGGAATCCAAAGGCTTATTCCTCCACCCTCAATAAGCAACAAGGGAATCTAGAGGCTTAAGCCTTCACCCTCAATCAGAAACAAGGGAATCCAAAGGCTTATGCCTCCACCCTCAATCAGAAACAAGGGAATACATAGGCTCATACCTCCACCTTCAAATCATCAATAAGGGAATCAGAATTTGATACCTCCACCCTCAAGGGAATCTAAAGGCTTATACCTCCACCCTCAAATCAGCAAGGGAGACAACACACAGGTCTAGGCAATCCTTTACCTGCTTGTCCCAACACATACACACACATATATACGTACAAGGGGTAGAATACAATGTACACATGGTACAATAAAACAAATACACATTCAACATGACATGCACACATGGCACAACACAATATGCACAGAACATTGTAACCGATTGCAAACCCACAGTCTCATATCATTAGGAATCTTGAGATTATATCATCTCCACCCATATAAATCAAGAATCCAAAGAGTAGAAGGCCTCCACCCAAACCAAGAATCCATAGGTCCTTGTTCCTTCACCTGAACATTGCCCTTCTTTTTTTCATGTTTTTTCCATGTGCATCCACTGGCACAAATATTGGGTCTATGTATCCTTCAATTGCCCATTCTTATCTTGACATGCTATAGATAATATTGTTTTCATTTTTTTGATATATCCTTCAGCATTCCCTGTTCATAATGCAAGATCAGTACAATATAGGAATCATATTCACATGATATTAAAATTATAGTCATCCAAGGCTACTTTTACTTAATTGATCCCTCACATAACCAGAAATCGAAAACATGTCATCCATTCATATGCTAAATGCATAAGCATGATCAATCATTCTTCCACAATAACGATTCATATAGTAACCTATCAATCACAAAGGCATCATATACATTTATTCATTCATCAACATGATCATGAAAGAAGCACAATTACATGTGTCCATAAGGTCAAGGTCAAGAGAGCTTCCTTTATCTGTGCAAAGCATGCACAACATTGAGAACAACAGCTCCCAATCTGCCAAGGAGTTTGTTACCCCAAATCCATTTTTTACCTTCCTTTCCATTACCAAAAACACTATCAATTTATATAATTGTTGTTGCAATGACCAAAAGTTTTGTGAATTTCATATTTTTTGTTCAATTTGTTCACACTTAGGGACATCCAAACATGGCAAACACAATTTCTACCATTCACATTGTCATATGTTTTTTTAAGGATAACTTGCTTATCATGGTATTATGGTGGTTCTCAACTAAAAGCCTATCATACCAACCAACATCATTACCTTTATTGCATCATAATACATGGGATGTATTTGTATGTATATAGATATACCAACTGTGCAATTTAAAGATTAGAGAGCTTTCCTTTATGCCCCTTGCCATGGTTTTCCTACCACTATCCATTTATTACTATGGACCCAACCAGCCCAACTGGTGGTCATATTTTTCCTTCATGCCCTTAATTCCACTTTATTCATGTGTTGGGTTCATCTGGGTCTTACATTTATTGTTGGATTCAACTAATCTCTCCCTGAGCTCGTTTAGTTTTCATTTTCCCCAACAAATTCCCAAGACCTCAAAAAACATAGATGGTAAGAACAAGAAGAAAAAGAAGAAAAATATCATAAAAGATAATAGCAACAATACAAAAACATCGATAAGGTAGCATGGCCATGAATAGTCAACTTTAAAAAATGGAAAATAAAACGTAAAATCAATTGAATAACACAAAACATCAAATATTCAACAACCAAAACCACTTTATCCCCATGAGTCTCGGTGTTTCCAATGGTTCATGAATAAAAGTTGAGCATGAGCCTTCTTCACGATTTCATGGTAGCCCCTTTTAACTTGTAATTCCCCTCCAATTTATCCCAAGATGGTTCCTTCTGTTATCACTTAGAACTAAAAAGAACTGATATATGTAACTTTTCATCCTAGCCGGATGACAAAGGTCAGTGCTAGTCTATGCTTGTTTTAATTTTTTTTTTTCCTTAGAGTCTGAAGTTTTAAGAGGTCATGAGTCAAGTTTATTCTCATCTACCATTGGTTCTCCTCCATTCACCACTATTTCATAGCCACGCGTCATCTTATGTCAGTCACCGAGTCTTTTAGTAATTTCGCAGCTCATACATACTATTAAAGTGTTTTCGCAGCGCTTTTATAGTTTAGCAGTTTCGCAGCGCAAACCCTATTAGGCAATTTCGCAGCGCATCATTCAAATTTAAAACTAACCGCGCTGCGAAATCATGGATTCGTACATTTCGTAGCGAATCTTTCCCGAAATGTCAAGTCCGTTAGGTGAGTCATAGGCCGTGTCATCTCATGTCAGTTCATGTACCCCTCTTATCACATTTCACCACTCATTGCCATTATCACCACCACTAGATCTGTTGATACGCACGAATCATCATTTCCAAGAAAGACCACCGTGCATAAATCTTAATGATGGTTGTAAATCTTGCATGAATAACAAATCTGCAAGATTGCAACTTGAGAGATTTTAAACGGCAAGATTTCAAGCTCAAATACAAGTATAATCAAGCGAGGCTGATAATCAAGCGAGGCTAAAAATCAAGCGAGGCAAAATTCAAATAGAAGCTAAATCACAATTCAAACCAGAGCTGGTAGTCATTGTTTGCGAATCTTTGGAAAAATCAATGGAGAAAAAAGAGCACAGATCCGGCAAATGTCTAAGGAACGAGCCTGAAGGCCTAGATATAACACTAAGGAATAAAGAGGTGGAGAAAGCATTCAAAAAAGTCGGGTGCTGGAATTTTTGCAAAAAGTTACAAGGAGGACATGCACAGGTAACCAAAGAATTTGCGCTTAATTTTACAGGCTTGAATTCAAAGGTAGCTATGATAGAATTGCAGGTCTCGCCAAAGGTAATATCTACTGTGACAGAGATCCCACGAGGACAAGAGGAATGGTTTAAAAATTTCAAATTTGACATGAATCATTGCAAGGAGTTTTTAAAGAATGAGTTTGTAAATGCAGATTTAAGTAAGGCAGTGCCCAGGAGTTATGTCAAAGAATATTATGCTCATTTACTCACCTGCATACAAAAAAATTTGACTTGCGAAGGAAGGTATAACAAGGTTTACTCATACCATTTTAAGCTCCTTTTTCATTTCACAGGGAAGGTCTCCATAGACCTACCTTTTTATCTTTTCCGTAGTTTGAGTAAGATGTGTGATAAGGTACAACTGAGGAAAGAGGATTGTGAAACCTCTTTGTTTCATCATGGTTTGATTAAACTACTGGTTTTAGATGAGCTCCAAATGGTAGACAAAGATTGGAATTTATTCATTTCTATGGCTGGCTTCAAAAGCCAGACTGGCCTCAGTCCTCTACCTGCAAGAGATTTCACAATAGTAGAGCTCCAAACAGAAGCAAGAGCCAAGAGAGTTCCAAATTTACAAGCAAGAAAACAAGTGAAACCACTCATCATTCAAGACCCACCTCAGCAATCAACTAAGGAAAAAGCTCATGTTAAAAAGGTTGTACCTGAAGCAAGCGCATCTGAAGTAGTCTCAAGGAGAAGAACAAGAAGTCAGGTGGTTAAGGAAAAAGTTAAAGCAGTAGCAGTTGAAGAAAGTCCAGTTTCCAAGGGAAGTCTAAATGATTTATTGCAGGCTATTGACTTTGAGGAGTCCCTACCAGTTCAAGATGAATTGATGCAGTCAGAACAAGAGAGTACAAAGAAAACCAAAGCCTCAAAAAGGCTTAAATTTGATGAGCAAGCTGAACAATTTGTTTTTAAACCTAGGAGACCTATGACAAGGAGATTTCAGCAAGTACAGGAAGCACTGCCAAGAACAGAGGAAACAGGGGAAGAGACACAACGCCAGTAAAGGAAGAACACAGGAAAAACAGTCATTAAATCCAAAGAAGATAATATAGTAGACCTGAAAAGCAAATTGGAATCAGATAAGCATGAGATTGCCAAACTAAAGAAAGCTACTAGAAGACATGCAGTCATACAAGCTAACTATTACAGAATTAAAACCCTATGGGAGGAGAATGCAGCTGTAGAGGTGGTTGACTGTAATACGCAATTTCACACTTGGACAGTGCCGGAAATCAAAGAAGCCAAGTACATCAGGATGATTAATATGCAACTGAGAGCTGGGAATAAGGTTATGAAGAAACAAATAGAAGATCTAAAGGCACGGTTAAGCCAGCTTAAAGAACCTGCTAAATGAAATCACATTTCAAGTAAGATTTTGTTTTGAGTTTTGATCAATTTGCTTGATCTCACCTTTCTGAAGAAACCTAAATGCCCATTCAGTTTTTGGAAAGTCTAAAAGAAGTTTTGGCAACAAAGTACTCGATTAATAAAATTCTCGGGTTAAAAACAATGTTTTTTAAACAACTCAGCAGTTTCGTAGCGCGCTGCGAAACTGCTGAAGGTGACGATTTCAACATAAATCAACCAGTTTTGAAGTAGAAGCGGGAAAATTTTGAAGGACAAATGTATACAAGGAGACATCTAAAGTTACAACAACCAATCAGACTAAGACAAGTGGAAATAAATGGTTTGGATCAAAAGTTGCATTTTGTCATATCATAAGAAGTTGAAGCACGGTTCAGACAGCTTCAATGCATTTTTTTTGTTTTTAAAGACAGTGGACAGCACATCATCAAATCATGTTTTAAAACAGTGGACAACACATCAATAGACATGGCCACCCGTCATGTTTTGGGAAACAAAGATCAAAGACCGACTTATGTGGAATTGAAAACCATAAAACCGAGAAGCAAGGATAGTCTCCTATTTTTCTGAACAGTGAAGAGGATACAACATTCAAGAGCAGCATGGAGCATTGAACACCCATCTCAGCCAAAATGAAAGAGAACCAGATGTCAAAGAAAGATAATTATCTTAATCAAATCCATTATTCATGTAATATGGAGTTAGAGTCCTATTTGATTTAGATCTCTAAAAAAACTCCAGTTAACAGTTTGTTGTATTTATTAAGTAGTTAGAGTTTAATAGCTGTCAGTAATAGAAGTAGTTTTCGAATTCCCCTCATGCTTGAGGAGGAATCTCAATCAGTTAGAATAAGAGCTCTATATATAGCTAAAGCAGCAATGTATTTAGGGTTGGAAATTTTATGAAAAAGCTGGTATTTGGCTTATGTAAAACTCTGTTTCAGTAATACATGTTTGGCTTTACTTCTCAGGATTCATAAGGGATTTTTATGTTCAGAATATGTGATGTTGTCCTTTTCCTAATTCTTGCAGTGGTATGGATGTGTAATCACTCAGAATTCACTTGAGGTGCTCTGACTTCCTGTATGCATTCATAAACTGTGTGGTCCTATATGAGTTTTTATGTTCTGAATATTTAGATGCTGAATGCCCTGACTTCTATGTAAGGTTGAGTTTATTGTTATATTGAGATGTTGTTGACTCCATAAGCCCAATGGATAGTTGTTAAATGTGTTTCCACCATTCATATTCTCACAGTTGGTTTTACAAGAGTTAGCCATCTTATCTATAATTAAAATCATTAACCCCTTTTGAGAGAGCCCTCTCAGGTTGAGGAAGCTAAGCCTTAGCCTAAAGTAGGTTTGAAATAGTTACTTAGAGTCAACCTGAACAACAACCTATCAGGATTTGATTTTGAGATAACACCTTCAATACTTATCATAGGGTCTTTAGGGAAAACCCCCTCCTCTTCCCTCTCTTCCAGCATTAAACTTTGTTGTCCCAAGTGCTTGAGGGTTCTTGCAAGTCACTCTCTTCTTTTTATACCAATGCTTTTAAATGATGCCACTTACATTCAACTATTAACCTTGTCAATGCAAATTGCACATTAATTGTTTCCCTTTCATGCTATACCAAGCATGTTATTCTACAACTGCACATATATCTTAATTTATTGATTAGTCACATGTCTTAAAATCTAGGACATAATTTAGGCATACTTTGTATTTTAGCATAGTTTTCAAAAATCAGAATGTATATGTACATGTATGTGTCAACTTGGTTACAATCATGCCTTCACACATTAAAATCAGTCCATAATCCAGTCAACAACATGATTAAAATTAGTTTCTTTATGGAGACCGCTATTATCACCTATTAAAATCATCCTTCAAGGATTAAAAAGATTGACATCCTTCATTGGATTCATTCAGTCTATTTATCAAGACTATCAAAACTAATTGAGAAATCAACTTTTTCCTCAAACAACCATAGTAGTATATGTAGATTTAGCCTCTTTATCCAAGGCTAATAATGGCAAATCATCTGTAATCTCAAAGGTTAGTTACAAGCCAGTTAACATATAACCATCTGCAATTTTATAAGTTTTCACATTTATGAAATGTGTCATGTATATGCAAACAATCTCATAATCAATGTATATATAACCATTCAATCATAGTGCTACACCCAACACCTACTTTCACATTAGACAATCAACATACCATTTACATTCAAAGTGCTACAACCAACACAAGAAAGCAATCATCAAGTGCATCACTCTTTAGTAAAGCTACATATCCATTATCTATGTCAAGGTCTACACATGACATTTGCCTTTGAACTCATCTAAGTCAAGTTTTGAATCTGGATTCTCTTTCTCATAATGAGATAAAAACCTTTACATGATTCAGCCAGTTGTTTCCCTATGTTACACCCCATTCCTTAAACAAGGAAGGCATTAACCACAAAGGACAATCATTCATAAGGAAAAACATAATAATAATAAAATCATCATATAGAAATAGTCAACCTCCACAGGTTTTGTTTGCCATATAATAATTAGACCATGGGACTCTCACATCCCTATATAATATTTATATATATAATATATCTATATATATATATATATATATATTATATATATATATATTATATGTATTTTATATATTTTCGATTAGAAATAATCCATGTTGTCCAGGCTACAAACAACACAAGGATTTCCCACATCCCTCATATCACAGGGACATTCACATGCACACTTATTCCAAGCATCTAAGAATACACCACTTAACCAGTAGTGTTAGTACTCTTCAAACAATTATACTCAAAACCATGTAGGCAGTTCTGCCAATAATGAAGAATCAATTTTGCTATGATCCAATGCTTAGACTAATTGATCTGTTAATTCTGCAACAGTGTATCAAATTATCCCCAAAGGTTTAGAGTTAAATCTTTGTCTACAATTCTTCTATGATAGAGCCCATCTAGTCCAAGTGTTGAACTTGGAAGCTCTGATACCACTTTGCAACATAACCCCTACTTTCCCCATCATTAACTAAGGTTAGAAGGAGGAAATTACCAAGATGACCTGATATCCATGGTCCAATTATGGAATTGGGTCCAATTTTTTTCATTTTTTTATTCTCGAGAAAATCAAAAGAATGATGTTATCGCATTCATCTTGTTGAGATGATTTTGACGATATAAATTTTGCTATGATCTGACTCCCATATCCAAAGATATGGTCATCCAAGGGTTAGCCATTTAATTAGTTCCACCTCACCAACATGTCACATGGTGCTCACATGGAAATCTCGGTCAGCTTCTCTACCACATGGATGTATTACCATAGTTTTTGATCCATTCATACTTGTTAAACCTCTCTATCAAGCCCTAGCCATTTAATTAGCTCCACCTCACCAACCTGCCATATGGTGCTCACGTGGAAATCCCAGTTAGCCTCTCTACCACATGGATGTATTACCATAGTTTTCGACCTGCTCATACTTGTTAAGCCTCTTTAGCAAGCCCTAATACATAATACACATGTAATATGGCCATAACACACGATGTAGTCCCCTCTCCCTACCACCTCATCCTGAAGATCTGATTCTTGGGAATTACATGCACAACCTCTTGACAACTCTTCTAGGTTACAAATTTTTGAAATTGCATGGGACCCCGCAAACCGCACCACTAATGTGGCCCAATACTTATGTCTTTGTGGCGCGCTCAAATCCACCTCACCCCAGCCAACACTCTTAAACACATGCAATTTTTTTGGATGACTTAGCCTCCATTCAACCTCTAGGGTGGCATGGAAATACAACATGACACCTTCCTATTGTTCTGACATGGCATAAGTGTTGGCCCATTGCGCCACGTCTACGTGGAGATAAAATCCATTGACTTTGGTTCCCATCTTCGTGGAATGTTGCCTAACTAAACTAATGTTGGGTTGATGTGTACTTTCTTCAATGGATTGAACTAGGAAAATGAGATTGAGACTTCAAGTTTCCACCCAACCTTAGATACATTGCATCCAATTATTTCTTGTATTAGTTACCCCTGAGCCAAATTCTAGAGCTTGAGGATGAGTGCTTAAGGGATTTAACCAAAACTTCCAACTAAAAAGGGACTCTAGAGAACCATTAACCTCAAGCCGCCAACTACTTCTTGCAATCAATATCTCACTGGGGAATCTAGAGGACTAGCACTTCCACCCTTCAACTACTTCAATAAGAAAATGTGGCTCTATTGTTACATGCCAAAGCAGGGAAACCAAAATGGCTCAACTCCAACCAAAACCAAATGAGGGAATCCAATGACTTGCCTACACCCAAAACTTAATGAGGGGATCCAAAGGTTTATCACCTCCACACTCAACAAATTCTTCCACATAGTGTTCCACCCAATCCTGGGAATCAAGAACCCACTATATGAACTAGAAAGCAAGTAGAGGAGGCTAAAGAACTCTCCTTATTAGGAATCCAAGGATCAGGTGTCCAACCAAGATATCAAGGGAACCCATAGAAATCCATCCACCCTCCAATCTTACAGGGAATCTAGAGGCTACTGCCCTCACATGAAAGATGTTCTTTCACCTCCAACTAGTCAATCGAATGTTTTGTCTACTCCTTGCCTTCTGGTAGTGATACAAAGTTATGCATTCTTTTCCTCATGTTCTTGTTCTTTCTCAACACAATAATTCTTCTACGAACATATCCCTGAGGCTTTATTTCCTTTGTATTATTTCTCGAGCTTCTTTATGCACAGTCTCTTTTGTTCTCTCTTTTTCTATATCATATATTTCCCCCTCAATGCCTGAGAATTCCTTCTTCGTGAATGCCTCCCTTTCTTGTAGTGCATGTGGTTTCCTTCTCCCAATAAATTTTGTATCTCCTTTTCATGGAGTGTGATGATCCTCCCTATTACACAGTTTCCACCATTTTTGGTTTCTTGGGCATACCTTCTCTATCACCCTTGACTTCCCCTCTTGGCCACGGTGGTTTTTTCCTTTCTAAATGGTATTGGGGATGTTGTTGTGTCAACTCCCTGCCCCAATATTCTTTCGGTTGACTTCAATTGTTCCTATAGCCAACACAAGGCACAGTTCTATTGTCCCTCTTTCCAACTCAATTAATTTGGAAAACCAATCGAACTAAGGCATAACATCTAGCCTTCAATTGCTGTCATGAAACAAGTAAATTATGCTTTAAATCATGAGCAACCTCCTTCCTCAAACTTTGGAATCTATGTCCCAATTCTCAGGTCTTTTAATTTATAATCAAAATTCATAAAATATTTTCAATAATTGTAAGAGGGATAGTTTTCCCAAAATTGATATCACACCCAGACATTAACCATGCCACCAAAATATTCAATTATTCCCACATTTAAATAGTCCACTACTCTAACATAACATCCACAACGTAACCCCTTATTTTTGTAATGTTAAAATGATAACTGTGTAATGCTAGCTTGGAAACCATGGTTGACTGAGACATTGTGTAATTATAAAATAAATATAAATATGAAATTTTAATTTGTTGGTCGGAGGAGAGGGACACACAAATCCATCGTTTGAGGGAGAGCTAAGAGTGGGAGAAACGATAACTATTAGCATAACCAAATGCACCGCCACCACATAGTTGGCAAGGAGCGATTGGACATGAGGAAGTGTCTGCGATTATCAGATTCTGAAATGTGAAGGAAAGGGAGTGAAGAGCCAAAGGAAAATGAAGAGCCTAATCAACAAGGTGAGATATGCACAGAAATGCAGAGATAAGAAGTGAAGAATTACGTGAGGAAAAACAACCAAGATTGATGTTCAGAAGAATTGGGGTGTAATTTTTCTAGTAATGATGAATGAAGGTTGTTGGACTATGGTGTCCAAGTCTGAATTGCTAGTGGAAGCCTCAATGGAGAGTTGACTTAGGAGTGCTTTCTAAGTAAGTTGATAAAACACTAAGTGTTTATTGAAAAAGTCAATAAACCAGTTAGTTCTTGTTGAAAGAGATGATAAACCACTCAGGTGCTTGTTGTAAGGTTAATAATCCCCTAGGCAGGGTAGCTAATCACTAGGGTGCTTGTTGAAAAGGATTGATAAACCACTAAGTGCTTGTTGAGGAAGTTGATAAGCCACCCACACAATGAACTACAAACTCCTACAATCCTTTCCTTGAAAATACATCTAATAAACCACCTAGAATGTAGATTCATACTCCTAGAATTGAATAATACCCCAATTGAGCCTTGGTTGAATTCCCTGAGAAAGACTATGATAGTTGGCCTATGGTTGGGTGGAGAGTTGAAGTCGCTCCTTTAATTTCCAGTGATCTTCATCCATTAATATAAGTGCAATGACTTATATATATTTAAATGTGAAAGATTAGCTTGACTAGTAAATTATTGGATAATGTATGGCTCAACATTACTCTTGAATTGTCATTTAAAATTGTTGTGTGTCCTTGGTGGAAAATTTGTTTTATATGTTCTTATGGCTAAGTTGGAATACTAGAATTATGTGAATGTAATGAATGTTTCAAGAACTATAGGAATATATGTGCAAATGTGACTAGTTGCATGAGGTCACACAACTAACTGTTATTACCAGTGTTCTATTTATTGGCATGCTTATTAACTAGATGGCTCATTGATTTACTTAACACTGTAGGCTATATCACATATGAAGAGGGTGATTTTTTTGTTGTGTTTTAAATGAATAATCTGTTAGAGTTATGCGTCTCTGAGTTTAGAATCGGTGTGATTAGTGTATGATCTAATGTAAGTTAGATTTGATGGTGCCATCAAACTCTGTTATGGTCATGGCGTAATTATTTTGAGGGATAGTTTTCAAAACTTGGTTCTTTCCCCTAGAATTTGGTAATCTTGGCAAACACTTTGCCTTAATAAATTTTGATAAGAATTCCTTAAATTCTTTCCTCCTTCCAAATTTGATAGAGACCTGGGCCTTCTTTTCGGGACTAAATGATCTCATGGAAGACTTATTTCTAGGGTCATATGGGTCTTGTGTTAGTTTATGTAGCTAAGGCAATTATTCTAGACTTAGATGGTGTCCATGAGGCTAAGGAACATAGTGGATTATTTTTCTCCAATACCTAAAAAAAGTTTCTAAGGAAAATTACCTTAATTAGAATTAATTATCCAAATTATTAATTTTCCTAAGTCAACTTAGAAAAATGGCTTAATTAATCGAGATTAATTGAGGTAAATTGATTTTTCTCTAATGACTTCTAGAAAAGTCATTTGATGGGGTCAAGATGATCTTAGCCATCAATTGAGATTAGCCTTGTGATCGTTGATTTATCAACAAGAGATTATAAGAAGAAATCATTGGGACTTTTGGAGAACATAGCAAAGACACATATTTGTAATGATAGCAAGGGCGCAATGATAGCGTGAGGGCACCAGAAAATAAAGATCAATAATGATTGAAGATAGGATTGTTGGAGATAATTCTTCACAGTGATTTCCAGTTTCTCAAAGATAGAGGGAGATTGATTTTATCTACACAAGAGGCTAAGTTTCCTAGTAGTGTGAATTGCTTCAAAAAGGCCGAGTTGTCGGAGAAAAGAGAAATTTTCCAAAGTGATCAATTTGTACAAGAGAACTAAGTTTTCCATAAGAAATTGAATTCCATAGGAGACCGAGTTTATTTCTAGCCGATGTGAGCTTGCTAGTGAGGGATGAGTTGCTAAGGCCATGTGTGTGGACCAATTTGAGGCTCAAGAGGAGGGTTGTATTGGATTATCGGGGTTGAGTTGTATCCAAGAAGACAAATCCACTTGTAGAAGTGAAAGAAACAATTTGCCGAAGGCTTGCTAATTTACGGCAAACAATTATAATTTTAAATCGCAAAATTTTGTTGAAGAATAAACAAAATACTCATATGCAAAAATGGTTTTGCCCACATGGATTTTTCGAGGGACATTTATCCAAAAATATCGATGTTCATTATTTGTGTGTATGTAAAATATTTCTCAGTTCTTGTGGTTTATTTAATTTTCTATGAAATTGCAGTGATGTTTTACTTAGCATTTTCCACAAATAAATTGCAAAAGACAAATAATCAAATTTGATAGAAGAATAATAACTAGTAACTGCAACAATGTTAAAATTTCACATCCTAACAAAATCAAGTGTTGTATGCATCAAAATATGTAGAGGAGCTATATGTTTATTCAATTGGAGGGTGTATCTAAATATCCATACATCCAAGCAACTATCTGGAATTACATCCAGGATATCTAAGGGACCAGGGGTTGTGCCATTATGATATTTAGTGAGCAACCATGTTTTCCATTAACCCACTCGATATAACGAGGAATCATGAAAATACATGTGTAGACCTACTGGGTCTCGCTAGTGTGAGATGAGGTAAAGGTACCACAATCACCTTATGAAGCCATGTAGGCACCATGCTAGACCACAAACGACATGGAAAGTCCAAGTGGATCACAAAGAGATTACAATAACAAATAAAAAGAAAGTTTAACCAAGAAAATTGTAATAATTCTTTACCATTTTTGAATGCTTAAACATGGAACTATCCCATTTCTTAGTTGGAGCCAGTAAGACTTTGTAAAAAAAAAAAAAAATTTGAAATTCTCAGCTAGTAAAATATTATACATATCTCAAGTTTTAATAAAGTTTCCATTATTTATAGTAAATCTTTTATATATTTATTATTAAGTAATTGAGTATTTCCAATTCATAAGAAGTTTTAGATTGACCGTCGACTGGATTAAGCACCGTAATAAACAAATGATAACATTATACAAAATATATATCTCATAATTTTTACAATGAAAGAGATGATTACAGGTAACAACTAATTTTCAACTAAATTTATAAATAAATTATATTTAATAATAATAATATTTCTCACACTCTTTCCATTTATATTATAATATTTAAATTTTATATATATAGTTACGTGTAATACATTTATAAGATATAATACAAAAAAATGTAATTTATGTACGCCTTCTTATAATATATTAAAATATATTATGTTAGCTTTTTTTTTTTAATTTACAATTGTTTAATTTTCATGGTGGGTATTCACATGGGATGTTTTATATTGATTGAAATGAGTGGAGTATTTTAAGGGAAGGTGGCAAAACTACCACCAAATAGGGTTATGCATGTTACATAGTAAATTCATGCTTCATTGGAAGTTGGTTAGATTGTAGAGGCTATTGAAGTGATTATCTTTGTTGCATGGGAATCTTAATCTTGAATTTGGTTGTAGAAGCATTATAGTGGTAATTATGGAAGTTGTTGGGTAATCGATTAAGTATTATGATACAAAGTGGTGGAAGAAGATTATAGTTGGGTTGATAGACGCTCTTCCCGGTGCCTATAATGTCACTGATGAACACTCCTCGTGGGCTCTCCAAGGATTTTTCGAAGTTTCCATTTTGAAAGGTGTAACATACACCCTTACTTTTTTCTTTTTCTTTTTTTATAGCGATAATAATGGAAAAAATGAAATAACCCAATAATGAAGCCCATAGGTGATCTCTATGTGAAATCACCAATATATTCTCCATATTATATCTCTCAATAATCCTCTCAATAAAATGGAAATATCAAATATTAAAAACAATGTATCACAAGAACTCCACAAATTTGCATTTATAAATCTCCCAATAAGTTCGATCATCTTCATGAAGCCATGTAGGACTAAATAAAATCACTTTTAGTCTCCCAATTAAAGGCCTCATTCTGTTTTTATTCTTCTTCTTCTTTTCATTTTTTTTTAATAAAACATCTTTCACTTTATAACTGGCCCTTACAGTCCCTTCATTCTTTAATAACTTATCATTATTTTATTAAAACCATTGGACTATATAAAATGTTTAAATAGTTATCACAATTGAACCCAGTGATAATACTAAAAATAGTAACCCTATGAGTTGATCCAATCGATGCTTGAAACTAACTTACTAAAAATAGTAGGTATCGAAAAATTATCCTGAAATCATTCTAGAAAAAGGCATCCTACGCATAATCTTGATGAGATCTCAATTGATCATCAAACACTGCCAAATTGTTGGATTAATTTCCCGCAAGTTTTCCTAATCCTAACCAAATAGCCTATGGGAACCAATTGATAGGCTAAAGGTCCACTAACTCAACTAGTTAGGAATGCACATTACATTCCAACCTTTCCAAAATTGCTTGTCCTCAAGAAATCTCATCTCTGAATGTTGTAATATATGTTGATTTTCCCATGCTGCAACATCTACTAGCAATTTCTACCATTTGACTAGAAACTCTTTGATGACCCTATTATGAAGAGTCCTCTCTCTAGTATCAATGATTGCCTCTAGAATCAATATCAAATTCCCCTCCTCATCCAATAGTTGTAACTCATATGAGGGAACCACATTATGACCAAGTGTTAGACCAAATATCAAACTGAGAAGGGCGGTGAATTAGTGTGGTTTCAAATTTATCATTTCAAAACTTTTTATTAATGAGCAATTATATAGAAATGTATCATAATAATTTTCAACATAAAAATAAATAAAACAATGCATCAAGAAGGCATCATAACATCAACATAAGAGGGATGAAAATATTTTACGTGGAAACGCATATGGGAGAAAACAATAAATTCTTCTTCTTCTTCTTGAATTCATTACATAGATTTGCAGACATCAACCTAGGTTTGGTCTTCATAATTATCTTTGTACTTGTATCATTATGTATTTCATGTAAAAGCAAAAAAGAAGAAAGAGAAATTTTATTATTATTATTTTCTAGTCAAAGCATGTTCTTCATGCTTGTAGGATCATTTGAGTCAAAAAGAAAATTTATTATGAGTCATTGAGTCAAAGTCTCATTTGGAATTTTTGAAAGAAAAGAAAAGAAATTTATTTTTGAGTCAATGTGTCTTCACAAGACCAATTCGTCCCTCCAAATGGAAAATTTGGCTATGCCATAAGTTATGTCTCTTCATAATATGATCAAACAACTATATATTGGCACCTGTGCTCCACATTTTGATATCACATCGAATTTTGTGCAAGAAAGAAGAAGTAAATTAATGAAGTCAAAGGAGAAAGAGAGAGAGAGAGAACAAAGTAAAATGACAAAGAAAATTCTTGTTTTCAGCCCTAATTTGTCCACACATGAAAGTATTCTCTATGATTTTTCAAACCTATTACAGGGCCTGAAATTTCAAGGGTCAATTTTTTATGGGATAAAAAGAATGTAGATATTTGACTAGCATTGACTTATTTTACTTTGACTTGGTGAAGAAGACTTGGAGGAGGGTTGACTTGGGGTTTATTATGTTAGTCTTGGTCTTGGTCTTGGACTTGGGTCTTGAATATCTTACTTTGATATGATTCTATAAGAAGAGAATTTTTCTTGGGTTTTTCTCCCTTGTGGGATTTCTTCCCTGGCTTAGAGCTTACATATTTATGTTCTTTCTCTCTTGTGATATTCATGTTTTGTACTTCTAATAATTTCTTGATGAAGAAGAAGAAACGTAAAATTTAATAAAGCCAACAAACATTCACAATTAATTATCATGAAAGACAAATCAATGCTAATCTACAGTCCTTTTGATTTCTCAATAGGCACCCACCCCCAAAAAATGCAAGCAACTACTTGTGTTATGCTACAACCTGATTGAGGCACCAACCTCGAAAATGTTTAAGAAACTATGTATTATAGGCTACAACTTGATTTAGGCACCAACCTTAGAGATAAGAAAGCTTCAACTTGTTGTAGGCTTTAACCCGATTGAGGAACCAACCTCAATGAAGGCACCCACCTCCTTCTTCAACTTCTTATGGAACATTTTTCATAATATTTCAAACTGGATCCACCTTCTCTTCAATGTAGGTCTTCAAAACTAAACATATTATAGTTTTGATAATACTATCATAAACCTGTCATATATTTTCCATAGCCTATTATAACATGTTCGGCAATCTAGTCACACAAAATAATTCTCAAAACCCGCTCTTCCCATATACACAATACTCACTACAACCTACTCATAAGCCTTCAAAACACATGATAGTTACTCTAGATATCAAAAATGCATCATCAAGGATTGTTATGCCTTCAAAACACATGATAGTGATTCTAAATATCAAAAATGCATCATCAAGGATTTTCATGCCTTCAAAACAATTCACAAGTGAATCATGATCATCGTTCTTCTTCCAAAATTCAATTTGGCATAGAAATGAGCCTAGAAATCCCCAAAAACCATATAAGATAAAAAAAATGAATTTAAATGTTCTATAGAATATGTTTTTCAAGGCACGCCCTACAAATTTTTTATCTCCCAACAACGATTCTACGGAATATTCATCGTCGAATTCTTAAATGTTCTACAAAATGAAAAAAAATGGCATACCAATAACACTTTCTATAAAAAAATATTTGACCAGACTTGATCGAATTCAAACCTATGGCCAACATTGAGCAAACCTAGCCACATAACCAACCAACAAGATAAATGAGATATTACCCATCACAAAACCACACATATACATACTAGGTGTTCAGGAACCAAAAATGCAAAAACCACAGTATACCCTTCATAGCTTGCAGAGCCCGTAGTATATGTATTAGTAGACCATCATGTGCAGACTTAAACATTAACCATCCACCGCAAAGCCAACACATGTAACCTTAGTGCTCGACCTTCGCTTTGTAATCTTAGACATTTTACTGTGAACAAGTTCATTTTTTTTACTCGATGCTTGTCAAATGGAAGAATCTAACAGTGGAAAAAGTAACATGGGAAGATGAGTTTTTCATGCAAAAACACCCACATATAGTCAATTGTTGAGGACACACTTCTTCGAAGTGGAGGGGCATGTTAATCCTTCTACTACATATAAGGATAAATTCCGATGGTAGTCCAACAATATGACCGATATTGTCACAAAGATCAAGAAAAATGTCATTTTCTTTAAATTTTGTTTGTTTAAAGTCCTCGTGTTCATGAGAATTCCGACAACCTATTTTTATGGCGTTGAAATTCTTATGGTCAATCTCTATATTGTTGGACTTTTGATGGACATAATATATATATATATATATATATTATATATATATATAATATATATATATATATATATATATATTATATATATATATATATATATATATTATATATATATATATATTATATGATATATATATATATTATTTTGTGTGTTTGTGTGTGTGTCTTTGATTTTACATGACAAGGCACCAATTCATCTTCCTTCTAGTTTCTAACTGAACTCCGATGAGAGTCAAATACCGAAAATAAAAAAACAAACAAAAAAGCAAAACAAAACAAAACAAAACAAAAAAATAGCCACAGAAACCACTTGGTTTAAGGCATATATATATATATATATTTCTAGGCAGTTAGAATTTTGACGGTTGATTTCTAGGTCGTCGAACTTTTGACCAATATTTCTAGAGATGGAATTTTTCTCCCGACGGTTATATGAACTTTTCTTAGCATGTCGGAAGTGTTAGGATGCTATAATTTATAGGATCTCAAGGTAATTGAGTATTGTATCTTAGGAATCTTATTTTTTAAATACATGTCAATCTGCCAATGATTTCCAAATAAAAGACAAAAGAATTAAAAAATGAAAAGAGTGTATAAATAAGAAAAAGAGAAAAACAAAAAATATTGAAAAAAGAAGAAAAGATTGAACCCCACAAAAAAAGAATAATATTGAAAGTGTTGCAAGTCTAAATGCCACTACTCATAGCTAGTTATGCTGCATTACTAAAAAATAAATGGTTGTGTGCAGCTTGTTCAAAATGCCACAATCACTAGCTTTTAGTTTAATCATACAATGTAATAATGATTATTCTCCTTTAAATTTCTACAAATTATGTTAGAGAATAAATACTTACACAACAATTTAATCTGGGTAGATCACTAGTTAGGTAGATAATGACATCGATCCAATTGTTTAATCTCGATCGATAGAAGAAATAAGGGATAAGTTAAGTAGTTTTTCATTCTGTATAAAAGAAAATAAAGTGGTTCTACTAGTCTAAGTGCACCCTAGAGGAAAGAATAAAAAATTCTAGTTTAGTCATGGGTAGCTAGATTATATCATTTTTTTCAAATATATGCATATGTAATTTTTACCCTATGTTTTAAGGATATGGTGAAAAGGCTAAATATACGACAAAGGATAAAGTGCTCCTACATATTTTTCATGTTTCTTTATCCTAAGTTGGGAACGCAAAAAGGTAAAGGCACAGTGTATATAGCTTTTTGTCACTTATGGTTAAAGTGCATTCCACTTAGCAACCTCGAGATCTATTCCCGCTCACGATCAACGCTCCTCATCTGCCTTCGGCCCCCCCTCTCCATCCTGCCTTTACCAATGGGGGGAGGGGGTCTAAAAAGTTGTTTCTCCCGCTGGGCCCCATCCACTATGTGTTGCCTTCTCGCAATTTCACACGCCCCCCCCCCCCCCACCAAAACCGTATATCGTCCGATACCCACTCCAAAAACTACTTTTCCCTCACCCTCTCTACCACGCCCCACCATGACTCCTCCACCACTCTCCACCCACCACATGGCATAATCGTTGGCCTATTAAATTATTTCCCGGCTAAACAACCTATCTGCATTAAATTCAATTTCTCCTGGATAACCATTTAGGCTTAATGGTCCCACGCCATTTCAACGAAACAATTTACTGCAATGTTCAAAACCTTCTGAACTCCTCACGATCATTTCTTTTGCTCAACCTATCACTCTCGTCCCTTTTTCACTCCTATTTTTCTGTTATTGAAATTTTTGCACAGTGATCACTCTCAGAGTTATTTTATGACCAGACCACGATAGAAACTAACATTTCCTCTTCCTTTTCACCTGACAGCTCATTATTCAATTGTGCTCGGTAAGCTCCTCTATAACTTGATCCTATTCTCGTATTTTTACAATCATACCTCCAAAGACTAAGACTCAAGATAAGCCTATTAATCCTTTGATTCCAGCTCCTGTGGATTTAGATCATATACCTTTAGCCAATAGGGAATACAGGATTAACTAAGCCCAATGTGACTGTGATTTTCTTGAGTTATATTGATGGCTGGAAGATAAGCACACAGATAAAACCGATGAAATTGGGCTCTGGGAGTCTAATCTCCCATATTATATTTTCCCCTTGACATTCCAAGCCCCATAATTTACTAGAAGGTGTTCAGCTTGCTATGTCCCTACCCAAAGAGCCATCATTTCCCCTCTAGGTGATATTATCTTTATAATTACAGCCCAATCCATTGACCAAATGATGTTGGCTCCCTCTGTGGAAAATAATACTCCTTTCTCCCTAGAAGCCCTCAACCAGCTTTATTAGAAGCTGTATTTTGCCACCAGAGCCAAAAATTTTGAGATCTTCTTGCCTGAGAATGCCCAATTTCCTAAAAAGAATCCTCCATATCCTTCCTCCATTTTCCCTGATCGGGCCAAACAAATTATATCCATGATTTCCTACATTTTACGCTATTAATCTGATGAGTGGGTAGATGAGCCCATTTTAGGATTCCTCTCCATATTTTCCACAGACAACAAGCCCTCCTTGATGTTCAATTTCAGTAAATTCTTGGCTAACAATATTCATGAACAATTTAAAAATTTTCCCACAGAATAGGTGTTCAATTACACCTATATTTTGATTTATATGTTCCTCTATTATCAGGTAGACAAATTCATTTTTTCATTGCAGAAGCTTGATTATGCAGGAAATCAGTAGCCAGTAATATTTTGGACCTCATTGGTCATGAGAGAACAATAGGAATTCACTTATAAGTAGTTTATTGAAGATTTTTTCATCCAGCCATGAACATTATGAACAGTGCAGTACAACCCAAGATCAGTGAGGAAATCAAGAGAATTTTTCATTTGAAAGATCAGGCAAAGACCGATGATTGGTATTTATACCAAAATTATATCAAAATAAGAGTGTATGGATGTGAATTAGCACCCTATAAACTCCCCAAATACCTCCCAATGAGGATTTTTGCACTGAAGTATATCAGACAGATGTTGAATCCAGATGACATCCACTTTGTAGTGGCCAAGAAGAAGTCACAGTTCAGAATAAAGACATAGGTGGGCCCATTTGTGTGCAACACAAGGACAACAGGTGAAGAGGCAGATAGAATGCTTAAAGAAATGAAGTTCAATCTCAGATTTAAATGGTCTTATGACCCCTATGGCATTATTTCAAATCTCAAAGTGGAGAAAAAAACCACTCCTTACATTCATACTTCAAGGCCATAAATACAGTAGTATGCCAATCAATTGGAGTGGATAGAAAACACCTTGCAGGAATTTGAAGAATAACTTCTTTCTACTTCCAGTTTGCACACTCCCATTCCTTAGGAAAAATCAAGAAAAAGATAGAGGGAGGAAGGATCATCATCAACAACTGGGAGTGAATCCAAAGAATTCGGGATCAACTACAGGAAGAGAACAAAGTTAACTCCTAGAGTATAATTGGACAAAGAAACTGAAGAGCAAGCAGTTGTCCTCATCACAGATTCACCGCCTGCAACTAGAAAATTCACAGCATCTCCTATTAGACATTCATCTTCACAAGGTCACAAGGAAATTGAGCTAGAATCACAAAATGTCCACAGAAAAAGAAAAGAAAATTTTTGACAAGTACAGGGAGATTAAGCTAGGAAATGAGATTTTAAAAAATAGCACCTATAATCAATTCTGGAAGCAAACATCCAACTCATAGAGTAGTTTGTTGTCATTCTTTGACACAGAGAATGGAAAAATGCAGATGGCCTTTCTTGAGGCCCAGATTCCACAATCAAAATCAACAGCAGACTACAAGAGAACTACTTTTGAATTTAGCACAAAGGACATACATCCCATTGATCAAATGGAGATGCACAAGCAAACTGGTGAAATGATATCCTCCACTTTGACTAACACTGCTATGTCACTCTCTAAATTGTAGGTTTCTTTTGCAAATGTCCAATCACAGTTGAAGATGGAGAAAGTGTCCTCCTTGGCAAAGGTTAATAGGATCAAGTCTTTGGAAGACTTGGTACTAAAAATAGGATATGATCCCAAAGATGTCAATGTTGCTGAGGATTATTAAAAAGAAGAACATGGACATTGCAGCC
Organism: Pinus taeda; assembly: GCA_000404065.3. Lineage (NCBI taxonomy): Eukaryota > Viridiplantae > Streptophyta > Pinopsida > Pinales > Pinaceae > Pinus > Pinus taeda. The sequence goes on along the minus strand of APFE030449979.1, from coordinate 215,220 downwards.
TTGAGAAAGCAGCTCAAGCTGCCAACCACAAAGGATCCATTGACAAAGGACATTGAAGAAGGTGAAGCATAGAAAGCAGATATGATAAAATTGATCATAGAACAAAATATATAGAGTAGGCAGATGGAGGCAGAGACAGAGAAAATGATAAAGGAGAAGGAAGAGAGTCTAAAGATGGCCATTTTCCCCCTGGATGCCATACCTATTTCTCAGCTTCCATCAACAGGAACAACCATTCCAGCCACTTCTTCCACTCAAAATGTGAGTGTTGAAAAAGTAACAAAGGCACTGGAGAACATGTCATTCCAGTCAAAGGAGATTGAAACTTTTCAGGGCCAACTCAAAGCTCTAGAAGTGCAAAAGGCCAAAGCAGAAGTAGCTTAGGTTACTGAAATGCAGAAATCCCAGAGACTATCAGAGAAATTTCAGAAGGTAGAGAGAGACACTTCAATTGGTCAGACCTTGGCCCAAGCCAAGGAAACCATTTGGATGAATATATCAGTCTCTATGAATGAGATTTTTCCTTCTATCCAAATCAGATTTGAGTAGAAAGAGTTGATAGAAAAGGCTACAGAAAATATTGTGTAGGGAAGCGAAAAGCTAGGAGAGATTCCCACATAGGCCTCTAACATAATCAAGTTCTTGAACTGAAAGTCCAAGTATGATCTTGAACAAGTAGGGATCAGTGATAGAACTGCCACTATTATGGAAGTCAAGAAAGTCTTGACAAAGAAAAATCTCATTGATAAGTTGGAAGAAAGATGTGAAAGCTTGGAGCTACAAGTAAACATGTTTACTAATAGAATTGAAGCTTTGATCTAGAAAGGACTGCCAAGAATTTATGTGATAAATGAAAAATTGATCATTCAGGAGGACTATGTCCTGAAGATGGAAGAAATGTCTAGAAGCAGCATCAAGGTCAGTGGGATTAAGGGAAATATGACAGCAAAGGCCTTTTTGGAAACCATGTCAGATGATTTCTATGTACAAAATGAAGTAAAACACATTTTTACTGTGAAGCCGACCTTTGCCAAATACACAGAAGTAGATGAAATCTACCGCAGGGTAACAAAATTGACAATACCAGATGAAAGAAGATGGAGAGAATTGGTCGATTTACTGGATTAAAGGTAATTTAGGAGCAGTAAAACAAGTTATGAGTGCAACAGATAGCACGACGGTAAGTTCAGCAACACAGCATAGTTTCGAGTCGACTCACCAACTGAAACCATCAAAACAGGGACACCTTTCCTTTCAACTGCCTATGTGGCCTATTTATCTGCTAGGATTAGATCATATTGTTTGTAATTAGGATAATAATACATTGTTGGTTTGACAGAGATTTTGTAAAGGATTTTGTAATTTTCATTATAAATATTTCACTGTTTAAAGTATTAAGGGTTGATTTCTGAATGTAATTTCCTTCTGCATATTGTATTTTCAAAGTACTAGAGCATCAATAATACAAGGACCTTTCACAAGATTCATGTGGTGTACCAAATGGTGATGTGTCTCTTCTGTCTATATGTTTGAACATTGTTTTTCTTTCTCTATTTTTTCTAAAAAATCTAAATTATCCAACAAAAATTGTGATAAATAGGATTTGTTATTGAGAGCACCCTATTTTGGCTGTTGATAATTTTAATGTTTTCCAGTAAAGTCAAATCTGGGAATTCTTAATTGCTCCTGGATTTCTACTGAACCTTACACTTCTATTATTCCAAAATTCATTTCATTTATGAAAAGATCCAGTTAGTGCAACCTAGCTTTCCCTGTGAGAACTCCTCTAAAAATTGATGCAAAACTCTGGTTTAGTTTATAGACTCCATAGCCCAATGGAACTATAACACTCAAATCAACCAAACCTTTCAAGCAAAAAAAACAAGTACAATCATAAATAGCCTAAAATTTACACGAAAACAAAGCTAAATTAAACACAAAGATCCCTCTCTGAAGCTCGCAGGGCTACATCCCAGCTTCCAAAGTGGTTTTGATGTTGTCCTATGTGTTTACTCCCACAACCTCAAAAATACAGAACAACAAAATGAAGGTTGACAAACAATATATATGAAGTCAAAATTTTAATGAATATAATACAATAATATATAATATATATTATACATAATATATAATATGTGTGTGTGTGTGTTATATTAAAAGAGGTCTTCAATTTTGCATGCCAATGCACAATTCATCTTCCTTCGAGTTTCTAACTCAACTCCAATGAGACTCGAATAGTGAAAAATGTTTAGCCATAGAACCCCACCTAGTTTAAGGTCCTTGCTCCACATTCAATTCCTTACAATCGTGAGATGAATCCACTTGCCCTAAGGTCCTTTCTTCATTTACAATCCCTACAATCATGAGATGAAGAGATTCTTGCTTCACATTTGATACCCTGCAATCATGAGATGAAGAGGCTGCCTTGCACCCACCTATTTGAGTGCTACATCAAAGGAGACAATGAAAGGCTATGAGAAATATGGTAATTTCAATGATGCCCTAGAATTACCATGAGTATATTGATATTACTTTTTTTAATTGAAATTTTATTACGATTACAATCTCTGGTAAAAGAACCTGTTGTCGTTGCGATCAACAGCCTCCAAAATTTTGCTCAAACTTGAATTTTGGAGCCTACTAAGTATTTTACGATATGTCACTCTATGGTTACTCCATGGTCATTTGATGTTTTGAAAATCATTTCAGTCTTCTTCCTAGTTTCAAACTGTCAAGTCATTTGCACTCACATGCATAGCCTTCGATGAATTCATGAGAACACTTCCTTTATGCAAGCTTGAACAGGCATAGCACTATCCATTAAGACAATGCCTATATGATTTTCAACTCATGATGATAGTTAGTGTGCACTTTCTTCAGTGGACTCCCTCACTTTGGTTGTGTTTTCACTTTTATTTCGATGAGTTTTCTCAACTTGTGGCTTTTGCGCACTTTCACTTTGAAAAGTGTCGCTTTCACATTTCCAGTTGTCCCTTTTTCTTGTTTTCACTTTAATAAGTGGTTTTTTAATGTTATCTTCACTCTAGTATGTGTCACTTTCAAGTTCATTCGCGTTCTACAAGTGTCATATTATGTTTTCCTTATGTCATAGGTGTCGCTTTTGCGATTTTCATTCCTGGATGTATCACACCTTTGCACATCACTAAAGTTAGTTATAGCACATTCTCCTACATTAGATGGTCTTACATATCATTAGAGTATGAATTAGACACATTCCTATGGCCTATCACACCTTTTGGTCACAGTCGTCACAGTTATAGTAACTTGTGTTCTAAGTGTTGTAATGTGTCGTTTCAACAGTCGCACTTAGAAATAAATGTCGATTTGTTGTCGTTTCGAGGTGTGATTGTCATTTCATGAGTCATGTTTATTCTTCTTTCTTGTATTGATGTATTATTCTTGCTTTTATTGATGGTTTATGTGTGTGATCCAAGATTGAGTCATGTCTCGACGCAATTTTCTCTTTTACTCTGTTGATCCCACACCTAACCATTTTGAGTGCTCTTCTTCGTCCTTCAACCCAGTGCAAGTTCAAAAAGCATTAATCATCTTACTAGGTGATGAGCGCAACTTATTCATGAGCCTCATTGACGTATATTTCGTGATCCCATACTTATGCACTAAGTATTTTTTAAGGTCTCCTCCATCTCACAATGCATTAACACTTCTTAAGAATATGTCACCTAGCCTTGTGTTGCCTTCCTTAGTGAAAAGCACATTCCAAATGAACAAGTAGCCACTATTGGAGAGAATTTCACCCTCCCAATCTTTAGAACACTTCAAAACAATGAAGTTAAATTAAAAACAACAAAGCCCACTTCAGGCTCTCAATGAAAAAGTGACTTCATAACAACAAGGACCCTTTAAGCACACTTTGGAAAAACAAAGTGCACTTTGAAACAATGAAGTGCACTTTGGAACAATGAAGGATCATTTGTCTCTTAAAAAATTGAATGCTGCACTCATAAAGCATGAAGTCTTAAAGTTCATGGCACACTCATGAAGCAGGAATATTTCCCTTAGAGCGCATGGTGCAATCACGAATCACGAAGCCTTCCCTTAAAGCACATGACGCACTCACGAAGCACGAAGCCTTAAGGCACATGGCACACTCCTAAAGCACAAATATTTCATCCTTCCCTTTGATTGCATGGCGCACTCTTGAAGCTTGAAGCCTTTGAGTGCATGGCACACTCTTGAAGCATGAAGCATTCATCCTTCTCCTAAAGAGAACATGGCACAATCATGAAGCCTAAAGCCTCCGTTTGAGCAAGCTCCTTCGACTCAAAGAACTGTGCCTTCCTAGTTTGATCTAGGTGGCTCTAGGGACACACACAGGACAAAGAGGGCTTATGGAAGCTCGAAAATAAAAATGATCAAAATGCTTTCGAACTAGGACCAGAGCATAGATCTCGTCATCCTGATCGCGGCAGTGTGAACGGTTCGTCAATCCAAGCTCGTATGAGAGAGAATGAACTGGTCAAAGTTGGACTATGGGCCAGGTTTAAGTGTCCTACAATTTGAACGACCCCGAGGCATGAAACCTAGCTCCCAAAAGCGGGCAAAATTGTTGCCTCTTTAGTTTGTCTAATAACCCTTATGTTAGACAAAATTAAAAAATAACCCTATTTTAATAAAAAACAAAACAAATATAATATGAGGTGGCAGACCATGACCGCCGCCACCTCCCTTCCCAACCGCACATTTAAAATATGAAAAAAAAACATATTTTATGTTTGGGTCAGTGGCCATGGCCCTGCCGAACCCTCCGTCAACCACATACACACTAAACATATTATTAATGGGGTAGGCAGCCCACCTTCAGTGGACCCAGCCCACACCCCCAAACCTCGTACCAACCACACGTTATGGAGGTTGGTGGGTATTAAGCCCACGCCAGCCACATGGGCTGGCCCACCAAAATGCAGCGGCCCCATGTCACACTCAAACAACCAAACATTAAACAGCGCCAATGACCCAATACATATGCTGTAGAGGTTATGGGGCGGGCCGCCCAATGCGGACCCGAACCCCAAAATACATTAACATGGTTTTGTAAAAACAAAAGGGATGTAAATATGGAGGGGTTGGGGTTTGACCACCTGACCTCCTCCTCATAATTCAGGATTTTTACCACAATGCCTAAACAACTTTTTTGAAAAATCCACCCATAAAATCTTATATAAACCCAGCATTTTCCTAGTGTGCCTAGCATAGAGGAGCCAAGAGGGTGCATGTGGATCGAGGCATTTTTTTAATTAATTTTTAATGCAGGGTGGAAACATGAACCTAAGAAAAACACAGACAAAACCATGATTAGGTGAAATTCTCAGGAGGGTGAAATTTTTGCAGTGTCCAAATTAGACAAATTTTATGTCGATCTTACACCTCTCAATGACACGAACTTGATGGCGCAGTTAGAATTTTGATCTAAACAACAAATTTTCAGATTACCCAGAGGAGGGAATCTTTGAAGAATCTAAGGGGAATCTAAAATATTCCTTAAGCCCCAGATTTCCACTTTCTCATAATTCAGAAATTTAACAGTCGATTTTACACTATTCAATGCCACAAATCTGATGGTGCATTCAAATTTTTCATTTGCTCATTTCATTTTTCAGCCACTTTTCAAAGTGGAATGCAGGTGTCAGCATTCAACATGCGAGCAGTCATTCCATGAGATCCAACACTGCGAGATTGATGATACAACCAACTTCAATTGTTTGACATCCTTTTCTTCAGTTGGCCCCAAGATGTGTATATGTAATGTGTTCATGTACTTCTTCTTCTATGCATTGTGCTGCACAGATCTGTGTTTGATGTTTGATGTGGGATCTTGCTTTCTTACTTGTTTCATATTCCTAGTTGATGTGACACAGAATCATTTGTGGGATGTACTTGTTGTCATGATTCATCATGTTTTGTTTGAGATCTCTTTGTTGTCATGTTGATGGGATACTCATGTTGTCGCCATGTATGTTTGCATTGAGATCCCTTTTATGCCATGTTTGCGGGATGCTCATCATCATCATGCATGAGTTTATGTCATACTGATAGGAATTCTTTTTTTTAATGAGAGTTCCTGTAGTGGAACATCTCTTGGAATCACTCATGCGTGAGGGCATCTTCCTTGTATGGTAGCGACATCACCTCTTATGTACATCATCACTATTGACAACATTTAATGCAGTAGCCTACACCATCTTGACACCAAGGCCCAGAGACATAGTCCCTCCTGGACGAACTCCATTATCAACATCCTGTTATTTTATGTTGTTGATGATTGTCATGTTCCTTCCTCTTTACAACATGCGTTTATGTTCCTTTATTCTATTTTAATTGCAATTCTAATCACACCATGAAAGTAAAAGATCTTGGTTAAATTTGGGAGTTGAGTCAACTCGGATCAAGTTTGGTATCGGAGCAGTCTTTGCGTGGATGTGAATTGCAAGCGTGAACAATGGAACGTGCAGTGACAGAGGATTAAAAAGCGATGTACGATACCATGCTCAAAATTTCCCAAAGAGTGGAAATAATGTATGAAACTCTACAAAAAGAGACAGAGGAAAAGGAGTGATTGCAGCTTCAGTTGCAAGCCACAGAAGAGGCCCTGGAAGAATTGAAGCACAACAACCAAGGTCTTCAAACAAATAATGTTGAATTGAAGATGTTTCTACATGAAGAGAAAGAGGAGAAACATAGTTTGCTATGACAGCTACAAGAAAAGGACGAGACCTTGGAAAAGTTGCAGCGTGTCCCATGTGAGGTAAAAAGTAGTTCTCCATCTTCATGTATGTTTCCTAATGATGATCTCGCTATTTTTGAAAATCATACCACAGGAATTGGCTCCAAACTATTGAAGAAAATCGGGTATGAAGGAAAATTCTTGGGCATTAATGGCCAAGTCATTTTCAACCCCATCCAAGTAGAAGAATTACCCCATCAGGCAGGACTTGGGTATGTCAGAAAAGAAGCTGGGGAATGCGCCAAGACAGCTAGCGAACCACCAACAACAGATGATGAGAAGCCCTCATCAGTTCTTTCCAAATCGACAGAGGAGGTAAAAGATGTTGATTTCCTTTCGGTTTTGTCTTCACATAGTATGACTTTTGCTGGAGATGTGGAGATACCAATTACAGGGACAAACATGAGGCTCCTTAAAATATGAGGTGCAAGGAGGAGAAAGAACTTGGTGTTAATTTCCAAGGCATAAATCAACCATTGAAGGTTAAGCAGAGAACTTGATTTGGAGGCTTGGGATACACCGAAGGAGAATGCTCGATGGTGTCAGATTCTTCCGAAACATCATCAAAATCATCGAGGAAAGAGAATGATGGGAACACATCCCCATCATCCCATGGCAATGCCCATTGTAGGGAAAGAGCTGAGGCAAGCTCTCATCGCCATACTTACACTAGAGACAACAAGGAAAGGTATAACCAGTCTCGACATTCGAATGTTCATTTCGATTACAATCATGTTATTAATAATGGACATAAATCAAGGAATTGAAAAACATGTACCTTTTGTGGATTACATAACCATACACTTTCTAAGTGTTGGAAAAGAATAGCAGCACACAAAAGGAGGAGGCATGAAAGACCCTCTCAACAGCAGGTAAAGAAACATGTTATGCAGATCTAGAGGAAGAAGACCTATTGTAGTCATTGCGACAGAAGTGACCATCAAAGAGCCACTTGTCGGAGGCTCCATCCAGAGTAGCGCCTTAAATACAAAGTGTCGATGCATGAACTAGGTGAAACAATTGTCTGACAAGAAAAACCACCACAGGGGGATGACCCATTCACAATGATAAGTGAAAAATGGTTTCTAGATATGTTAGCTTGTCATGGTTGTGCTTTTGTAAATCATTTGTTGCATTTCAAAATGTAAAAGTGATGACATGTTTCCATCACTTGTTAAGCAACAATGATGTCTGGTCTTATTTTGAGTTACATGATAAACTGTCAAAGTGATGTCGTGTTTCCATCACTTGTTGAAGAGAAATAGTGTTGGTCTTATTTTTGTAATCATGTGTTGCAGTGATGATGTGTTTTCCATCACTTGTTGAAGCAACAATGATATGTTGGCCTTGTTTTTGTAGATAGGGTATTGTTTCCATCTTGATGTAAACTTGACCACCGAATATGTGTTATAAACTCGTGGAAAGTATGCGATGCTTGGGTCATTGGTTGGTCATATAAGACAAGCATGTAATTTGAAAAACAATGTACTATAGATTGCAAAGGTTGCAGGTGTCAGCTCATCACTTAAGGCTTTGAAGAACAAAGGTGAAGGAGATGGAAGCGCGACCTTGTAGGACACTTGTGATGCAGACAAGGTACAGACAAGTTGCTGGTTATTTTTCATGCTTTTGGAGGACCAAAAGCTCCTCAGTGGGGAGGATTGATCTAGGTGGCTCCAGGGACACATACAGGACAAAGAGTGCTTATGGAAGCTCGAAAATCAAAATGATCAAAATGGTTTCGAACCAGAACCAGAGCATAGATCTCGTCATCTTGATCGTGGTGGTGTGAACAATTCGTCAACCTGAGCTCGTATGAGGGAGAACAAGTCAGTCAAAGTTCTGGTCAAAGTTAGATTGTGGGCCAGGTTTAAGTGTCCTACAATTTGACCGACCCGAGGCATGAAAACTAGCTCCTGAAAGTAGGTGAAATTGTTGCCTCTTTAATTTGTCTAATAACCCTTATGTTAGACAAAATTAAAAAATAGCCCTATTCTAATTAAAAAAAAAAAAAAAAAAAACTAATATGAGCTGGCGAGCCATGACCCCTGCCACCTCCCTTCCCAACCGCACATTTAAAATATGAAAAAACAAATTTTATGTTTTGGTCAGTGGCCATGACCTAGCCGAACCCTCCGTCAACCACATACGCACTAAACATATTATTAATGGGGTGGGCGGGCCACCTCCGGCGGACTCGGGTCACACCCCCAAACCTCGTACCAACCACGTGTTATGGAGGCCAGTGGGTATCGAGCCCACACTAGCCACATGGGCTAGCCCGCCACCATGCGGCGGCCCCATTGTTGGAAATAATACTGAGAGGGGGGGGGTGAATCAGTATTATCAAGTCAATAAAACTTTTTCATTTCCATACTTAGATACATATACGCTACTTCAATTAAGGGAACCCGTATGTATACGCAACTGTGTCTAATGCAACTAGCGTATATCCAGAATACTTATGATTCAATTAATCCATTAAATTTTGATCTTTAGTTAGTGCATCAGAACTTCTTTAACCATATGTATAGTAAGCAGGTGCAGTAAAATAGAAAAGATCATCACACACAAGAAGCACACATGAACACCATGATATAAGGTGGAAACCCAATGTGGGTGAAAACCACCTGCTACAAGTCGTCTCTATCTTCTTTTAATAAGAAACTTCCTTTACAATAGTTCTGTACTGGTGCAGTCTTATACCAGTACGTAGGCTTCTACCTGTAGAAGGCTACAACCTTCTCTCGTTCTCTAGACTCTCCTGGAAGGGAGCTACAACCCCCCTTAGCTCTTGTACTAGCTGATCCACTTACTAGTACGTAGGTGCTGGCTACTTTGAAAATGCTCCAACCTTTACTGTTCTCCAGCTGCTACTGGAAGGAGTTACACCCCCTAGCTCTTTGTACTTGCGATGTACTAGTACGTAGGTTGCCGAATCTACAGAAGGCAACACCTTCTTCTTTCTTCCTCTAGGTACCACGTTTCATTACATTTTTCAGACTGGATACTCCTGAAGCACAACACTATAATCTGAAGGCCACGTTTCATCCAATTTTCATATTGGACCCATTAATATCATTGAAGCACAAAACAATCAATACTAGCATCATCAATTTCTGAATCACTGAAATATTGAAACCCTGTCAATAACACAGTCACCAGAACACAAAGAAGACTACAAAACCCTGCAATAACAATCAAACCCAACTGCAACTTCAAACATCATACTTCATTATGTATACGCTACTATGATGAATCAAACCCGCGTATATACACGCTTTCGCCAAAGCCAATCAGCGTACAGATCTATACATATTCAATCATGACTTTGTGGCTATTTCAAACATCAGTCATACCCAGATCATAACATGCGTACAATAAAACATGCATCAATAATTCAGACCTAGTCTGACCATGATCAAACCATATAAAGATGATTCATATTAAACCATTTGATCCCGATCTATCCTTAGATCTTGTTCTCCATCAACCGGTGATATCCCTTCTTAGCTTAGATTAAGCAATGCATCATAACCCATATCCTGCATACTGGATCTCATACTACATCAGATATTCAAGACTTTCTCAATGCCCTTGCCTAATGATCTTCTTCTCCTTTTATAGTCTTAGGCCTTACTCAATACCATGGTCCAAAACCATAACAAATCAATACCATGGACCCAATACGAGGGTTCAACTCTTTTGGATGCAATACCATGGACCAAAACCATAGGATCAAAAACTGTCAGACTAATACCGTGAACCAACCATAAGATTTCCCATGTGCGTGCACTTTTCTCTGCATGAAAGTGCGTGAACTTTTCTCTACATGAAAGTGCGTGAACTTTTGTCTGCATGAAAGGAAATTTTCTCTGCATGAAATTGCATGAACTTTTCTCTACATGAAAGGAACTTTTCTCTTCATGAAAGTGCGTGAACTTTTCTCTGCATGAAAGGAACTTTTCTCTTCATGAAAGTGCGTGAACTTTTCTCTGCATGAAAGGAATTTTTCTCTGCATGAAAGTGCATGAACTTTTCTGCACTATAATTTATCATCTGAGTGATTTGCCATCAAGGACAAAACTTGTCTCATAATGCCAACAATCTCCCCCTTTGGACTTGATGGCAAAGCTAACATACTGAGAACTGTCATCTGATTCCTTTGAGTTGTCCGGCATCCCATGCATTCAGTCACATCTGGTATCTCTTCTGTTGATTTATCTAGTTATAAATAAGTGAGTTGTTCTTCTACAAGTGGGTTGCCATCAAGTACAATACATGCATCATAATGCCAACACCCATGTCACACTCAAACAACCAAACATTAAACAATGCCAACAGCCCAATACATATGCTGCGGAGGTTATGGGGTGGGTCGCCCAATGTAGACCCGACCCCCAAAATACATTAATACGGTTTTGTAAAAACAAAAGGTATGTAAATATGGAGGGGTCGGGGTTTGACCACCCAACCTCCTCATAATTTAGGACTTTTACCACAATGCATAAATGACATTTTTGAAAAATCCGCCCATAAAATCTTATATAAACCCAGCATTTGCGCAATGCACCTAGCATGGATGAGCCAAGAGGGTGCACGTGGATAGAGGCATCTGTTTTTGAATTAATTTTTAATGCAGGGTGGAACCATGAACTTGAGAAAAACACAGGCGAAAGCATGATTGAGTGAAATTCTCAAGAGGGTGAAATTTTTGCAATGTCCAAATTGGACAAATTTTATGTCGATCTTACACCTCTCAACAACATGAACCTGATGGCGCAGTCAGAATTTTGATATAAGTAGCAGTTTTTCAGAGGACCCGGAGGAGGGAATCTTTGAGGAATCTAGGGGGAATCTAAAAGATTCCTTAAGCCCCAGATTTCCACTTTCTCATAATTCAGAAATTTGACAATCGATTTTACACTATTTGACGCCACAAATTTGATGGTGCATTCAAATTTTCCATTTGCTCATTTCATTTTTTGACCACTTTTCAAAGTGGAATGCAGGTGTTAGCATTCAATGTGCAAGCAGTGATTCCATGAGGTCTAACACCACAAGATTGATGATACAACCAGCTTCGGCCATTTGACATCCTTTTATTCAAATGGCCCTAGGATGTGAGGTATATGCAGTGTGTTCACATACTTATTTTATTATGCATTGTGTTGCAAGGATCCTTTTTTGATATTTGATGTGGGATCTTGCTTTCTTACTTGTTTCATGATTCCTACCTGATGTGACGCAGAATAATTTGTGGGATGTACTTGTTTTCATGATTCGTCATGTTTTGTTTGAGATCCCTTTATTGTCATGTTGATGGGATACTCATGTTGTTGCCATGTATGTTTGCATTGAGAACCCTTTTATGCCATGTTGGCAGGATGCTAATCATCATCATGCATGAGTTTATGTCATACTAATAGGAGTCCTTTTTTATGAGAGTTCCTATAGCGAAACATCTCTTGGAGTCACTCTTGCGTGAGGGCATCTTCCTTGTATGATAGTGACGTCACCTCTTATGTACATCATCACTAGTGACAGCACTTAATGCAGCGGCCTACACCATCTTGACACCAGGGCCCGAAGACGTACTCCCTCCTGGACGAACTCCGTCATCTCGTCTTGTTATTTTATGTTGTTGATGATTGTCATGTTACTTCCTCTTTACATCATGCATTTATGTTCCTTTATGCTATTTTAATTGCAATTCTAATCACATCATGAAAGTAAAAGATCTTAGCTAAATCCGAGAGTTGAATCAACTCGGATCATAGTTCCTCTTGAGTGCACAAGTGCACTACGGAGACTCAAAGCCTAACCCTGTTGTCCCTTAGGTGTGTTCCCTTGCACCCTCCTTGTTCCTCTTGATCGCATTAGCACATCCTGAACCAACGAATGATTCTCCTTCCTGCTTCGAACTTGTGCCTTGTGCCCTTGAGTTTTCTCTCTCCTCCTTGAGCACACAATCACACCTTAAAGGCCTCTTGTGAGCCTTGATGAGTTTGATTGTGCCCTCCTAATCAAGACTTCTTCTTTTAACCCTCTCATAGGCCTATCATGAGAAAATCATTGCATGAGCTTGGTATTGATAGAATAGATGTTTTTAGACTGATTTTTCCTCATCATGAATTATTTTCATTAACAGGAATACCTTCCTAGCATGAAAAGGTGATGCTTAAGGTAAGATAGCAAGGAGAAAGAATAAAGAAACACCTATGGATAAGAAGAACAAAATAAAGCTATCATGGAGACATGAAGCAAATCATGGACTGAGATAGAAAGAAGGCATTGCATGATGACTCAGCATATTTTGATATTGATCAAAGACCCTTTGGAGGGTGAAAATGAAGAACAAAGTAGATCCTTCATGAAGATGAAGCATATATCAAATATAACATCAAGAATACAAGATGAAACAACAAGGAAGGCAACTTGGCATTGTCACCTCATTATGAATTCCATGTCATCATTATCAAGTTGTAATTTGTACAAGTGTCATCATAATGATAAATATGTGTCCACGTTTAATGCCACATCATCATGTGGAATGTAATGATGTATTCTCAAGAAAAGAAAAAATGTAATGTGTGGAACTCCAATTTTCATATGTGGAATTGTTATCAAGAAATCTAGTGTCTATTCAGAGCTGCTAGTCCCACTAAGACGGGTATCTATCTTAGAAACAAACAAACTAAAGTCACTTGTGTTTTCCTTTATGAGAAGTAGATGAGAGAGAAGCAGAGAGTACCAACCTCAGTTTTTCGCTTGGCTCCTTGCTTGTTTCCTCTCCCCTTTAACATATCTTTGTTGCTTCTCCCTTGCTTACCCCACTTCAAAGAGCACCTATAAAGTCCAAGCAGCATAATACCATCAAAGCACAAAGATCTACAATCATAAAAAATATAGGACCAAATATATATTGACCACACAAATGCATATATCAACTCAAACATACAAGAATGTGGAGGAAAACTCAAATAGCTTTATTGATAGAAAGAGTAGAATAGAGGATTACAATCCATTGATCTGACCTAGCGTCATCCTCCCAGCATGAAATCCCTTCTTCACCTCATGAAGAGTTTAGATCACCCAACACTATGATGCTCACAAAGAAACCAACAACACTTCCTTACAAAATACAAGATTCCAGCCTTTTAAATCTCTCAAATGAGGGATCCATATATAGATATTTGCAGAGGTGTGAGTCAGCTCTGGCTTTTTCATTAGTGTCATTCCACTAATAGTTCTTGGTTCCACTTGGAGATTTCATTGATCTCTTACTCATCCCTGGGCGAATTCTGAGAGGCAAGTGTCATATGAGAAGTTTCTAGAAGATTCCTTGATCATCCACTTAGCAAACTATCTCTGCCATTTGTCTATTCTCACTCATCGCACCCTATAGAAGGACTTTTCAGTATGCATCACACCTCCTGTGTGTAGTAGGTGAGATGCATCACACCCTGACCATGGAGCAAGTGAGATGATCCAGTTTTGACCAGTTCTAAGTAGTTTTTCATGGAGAACTTCTGGGAGATAATGTAATCAGCTGACCTTGTCCCTTTAGGGTATGAAGCAAAACTTTTATGGACTCAGAAGCCCTTGGTTTATGGACATATGTGATTGGGGTTGCAGTGCCCAAATATGTCTATAACAGGAATACGAAAAGTCACTTAGTCATATATGGACAAAATATATTTAGGAGAAGTCCAAAAGTCATTAGAAGTTCAAGGGTTGTTTATAAGTCCAAGGGGATATTAAAGGTCATCCCCCTTGTTATAAAAACAACCTCATTACTCAAGCAAGGGGATTTTCAAGGCTTAAGATTTGGAGAGATAGTATTTGCTTCTCTACCTAGCATAGGAGACAAAACTATTCTTTGGAGAAGCAAGAATTGACTTAATGTTCCACTACTAGAACTAGTGCCTCACCATTGTAACTATGTATTTTGATCTTTCACCTTATAATTCAAGTTCAATGAGGCAACACATTATCAAGAATGTATCATGAATGTTTTAGCACTATTCTTGGGATGTTTACAGTAGATGTCGTGATCATATGTACTAGCGAAATTGAACTATTTCAGTGACTTTGGTACTCATCTCGTTGAATATGTGTTGTATTCGCTAATAACCATTATGTGAATTATTTCAGTGATTAATCTTTCTTTTCTCATGTGTCTCTCTTAGGTTAGTACTATTACTTCCTTCTAGAGGCTCAAGGGTTTCTCGATGTTGATTAGGTGGTATATTTGGCTATGTAACTGAGCTTGAGGATCTCCTATTGGTGCACACGATGCTTGAATACCCAAGATAATTCCTCCATAGCTCTATTCATAGATATCCTCCCTTGGGGTCATCCCCAACAATCAAGGTATGGTTGTAGTCTTGGTTTCGGTTAATAGGAGGAGTATGATACTCACACCCATATGTATAACCCACATTATTACGTGTGAACCCACATGTATGCAAATGAATCACCAACCTTATGTTTAAGCACAATAATAGGCACACACTTTTTTTTTGTTTGGGATACTTGTAACTACCTGCAAGTATTACACCATAACGCAGCCATAAAGCCCACACGATACTATACTTTCCTAATTCCCATGTAATTGGGTGATTGTATATATTTGTGTATGTGTATTTTTATGTTTTTTCATGTATTTTTGCTCTGTAATTCGATTGTCTCAAGCACACACATAAGTCCATTTGGGCATTTTCAATGCTTGTTCAATGGGTTAGAAAAAAATCTTGACGTTTGTGCCCTAGTAGAATAAGTTCAAGATTAAAGAGCCCATTACAGGATTGAGACAAAAGCCAAAGTCTTGAGGCTTGATACTCAATCTTGAAGATCCATAGCTTATCATATATTCAAGCCTATAACTTTATAAAATATAAAAATAAATGAGTATAAATAACTTCTTGAGTTATCCAAAGGTATTTTCAAGCCCGTAACATGGAAAGCTTCACATTGCACATGAACAATACTTATGGGGAAAATCCATGGGCCCATTCCCTTATTAAATTTATCTATATTTGGATAGTGAATTGCACTAATTTCTTATATCGTTAAAATCTCCATATGCATGTGGAGGATAATCAATTTAATTTATTGAGTATTTAGAGGGGTAGGATTATGAGAACAATCGTCAACTTATGAACCTCATATCTCTACTCTCCCAACCCCTCTACATTGTTATGGTTATTTATTCTCCCTTCAAAACTAAGTTTGGAGAATGATTGTAAGCATATAAATACATATACTTACATTCTTGTGGTCACTTAAACTCTGCATATAGTTTAAATCCAAAATTTATAGATAGGATAGCAAATATAAGCAATCATTATAAAAAGAATACAATTGAGGCCATAAAAACCAATTTTCTCTATGGATAACAAGTCATATGTAAGACTTGTCATTCAACTCAACTGAAGTAATTAAGGCTTCATAAGCCTATTACAAATTAGATGAAGAGGACGAAAATAAGGTCTAATCCTTAAGGAACAAAAATCCTTATGGTTCCTTGACAATTGCAAACAACTCATAGGTCCCTTACCAAGCTTATGATGACACAAAGGTACTCTTGTTCTCTACAAGAGTCATGAACTTTGCTTTGTAGTAGCTCCAAATTTTGAAGAGTCTACCCATCCAACTTGGAAGCACAAATAGAGAGAAGACCTTTTGGTCCCTTAATCCAAGTCCTGAATGGATTCCAGAAGGCCTTTAAAATCCCAATTCAATCCTTTAGTATATTTCACAAATTCATGAAACTCATTAATGAATATTTCAACAAATTATTTCTATATTATGTGAATACTTAATTGACTTAGTATTCATTATAAAACTAAAGTTTTTATTCTTGAAACTTGTATCCCTAAATCCACTAAGTCATTAGGCCCTTTCACGTCATGTGAAGGGTTTATTTTGCATGGTCGGTGCAAGCACAACACTCATATTTAGTATCCACTACGAAATATCCATTACTAAGTTAGCAATCAAGGTTGTTCAAACTTCTGATAGGCATAATTTCTTTCAGTTGTATATCATATAAATTGAAATGAATCCATCATTGCATTATATATATACATATATACACAAACACACACACACACATTTTAGGCATTTCATAATGCTTTACAAAATGCCTTACCAAATATCGTTTTACATTGTGAGGTTAGTGCTCACTTATTTAATTATTGTCCATTATGGCATCTCATAGGATCCATGTATTACCAAGATTTTAGTGACTTCATGTGTTGATAGTTTTTTTCTTAATTTTACCTTGCATGTGCATCGATATTAACAATGCATTCAATTGTGAAACATATCATAAATTCTATAAATGGTGCTTGAAGGAAATTCTTATCCAATTCCTTAAATTTACCTATTGTTTTAGCATCAAAAAATTTCATATATGCATGGTTGATATTATTATCATTATTGGTGCCTTGTTAATAGATATTTTGTGGAAGACCACATGATTCCCTACATTATCCTTCTTGACAAGCATCCTCTTATCATTTTCCTTTATACAAGGTTGTCAACTAAATGGAATCATATAATCAATTGTTCCATATTTTCTAGTCACATTCACAATCATAATATTAGCTTTCAAGCCAGTCATCATGCATGTGTTACAACACTTTTAATGAATAACCATTTTAGATTATTCTTTAACACATCTATATTTGATTTCGACTTTCAATTTTCTATTTTCCCTTAGAATTGTCCATACCTAGATCATTTTCATAATTCACATTTCTCAATTTATAGAAAGGCAATTTGGACAAGACAAGGGGATTCGAGGGAGTCTGAACCTCCAATTTGAGTCCTCTACACAACCTAGGTTTCATATTCCAGTTGATCTAATTCCATATATTTTCCTCTTTTCAACAATCTTACCAAATCCACCTTGAATTTGTTTCAATTAGAGATATCCTCTTTGATGTAATTCTACATCTCAATTCATTAAGGGTAATTTCCCCAACTCCTTTAGAGCTCGTGCATATTAAGTGTATTCAATACATAAATTTTAATATACCTTATTGTTTCATAACATACTTACCAACCCATTTATATTTTTACAACATGCCAAGGGAATCTCTCACCCTTGCACATATTGTGCATGCAAGTATTACAACTTGATGTTGTAATAATGCAACAATATTTACAAAATGATTGCAAAATGTGCACAAATATCGCTCAATAGGTTGGCTTTGAATCCAGTTTGGTGTAATCATGGAGGCATAAGCCATTTCTTTAGTGGGAAATCAACTAAAGCATTTACACCATTGAATTATTTGTTGAAATTCATTTGAAAGATAGAATTGTTTAACATCATAATTACTTGTGACTATTTATGTATATGTTATTTAGAATTCTATTACTTCAGTTATGTGATCAAGAAAACATACTTTTAATTATGGAGATCACAGTGCAAAAAAAGACAATAAACACCAGAAGTTAGGCCAGAGGTGTTGTCTAGGCAATCCTCTCTGCGAACAGAGACGATCCCTCTAGACCAATGAGTTGGACTAGCAACCTACATGACAATCTAATAGACACTTTCCTAAGTTACAATCGAAATAGAAGAAGAGGAAGATGGCCTACCTCGTTCTAATGCTATAATATCCTCTGTTGAAGACCTTGAATCCCTTGTGCCACGAGCTCGATCGTACTAATCATAGCGTTTAAATTCCTGCACAAGAGATCAAGACACAACAAAGAATGCAAGTACAAATAGAATAATCGAAAGTAACCTACTTAACAGATCAAAGAGAATTAAGATAAATGATGCATTAACATACACATTTATGGAAAATGAACCAGTAGTTGTATATATTAATATAATAAAGGAGGAAGCATACAACCAAGCCTTGACGTCAATAAGCTCTCCTTGAGTGAATGTCCAAGTCCAAGCTCAAGCTCTGCAAGCACTCCTTGTACAAGCCAAATGAGTAGCATGTAGGCACAATCTCAGCATAAGGGTGTGAATAACCAAAGACCAACCATTTGAATATGGGAGAGGATGAATATATAGGCAAGGAAAGGGAGTTAGGATCTCTTTAAAGATAGGAGAACACCCTCATCTCAAGGAGGTAGCTCATAGGGATAAGACAAAAAGGCTAAGTTGAGAGAACTCGACCTCAACCATGCTAAACAACCTCCCTCTCGTCATTCTGGAAGCCTCTATATCACAAAGCTTTTCCTCTTTCAGAAAATTGCCTTTTAGGGATCATCACTAGTATCCAAGAAAAAATCATGCTAGCATCGCGGGGCTAGTATAGTGCAACTAGCCACCATTGCAGTTTTCAGTGTCAGGGGGATGATGATGCAAAAATTAGGGTTTTAGAGCCATTTCCCTCACGGGAATCTCAAGGCATTTTTCCATCATTGTTTTAGGGAGGATATGAGCTGCATATCTGGATGAGTACACTACATGATGGTCATGTTTCGGGCACTTCGGGTATGTCACAGGGAAATGCAGGAGTTGTGACAAAATATTGTGTAACAGATGCCCCTTAAATCATGAAGGCAAAACAAGGAGTGATGGATGAGATTCTTTACAAGATTTTACATGGACGAGAACAAACACTGGAGACCTGCAAATTAAGGACACAACGTATACATATACATATCTAATATCAAAACATGAACCTACGACATGGATGTAGCCATCAGGATAGTAAGGACTAAGTGAAAGGATCCATGGTATGCGTGCAGTCATCCAAATGAAAAAGGATCATCTGTAAATATAAGATCCAAATTATGGACACAGCCATCTAATATAGAACGATCATCATAAATGTAAAGCCCCACAGTATGATCACAACCATACGTATAGTAGAAACATGTGTACAATCATGAATAATACATAACTCCACATAGCCTAAGTCATATCAGACAAGACTCAGAGTCTTGTGCTCCATCCCAACCCGATCAAAGTACAAATTATAACATGCGAATGAATGTGTTGAAGTTGAACATGCTATAAAACTCCCTGATTACTAGCCAATGACGAGGACCGTTAACAGACACGAGAGAAACCACCAATAATGACAATGGCTCTCAAGGTATGATAGTACAATCCGTGAATGTGAAAATGAAGCTAAAGTTCGAACACTCGTGGAATCATCTAATGAAAACCTGTCGTTGAATGCGAAGAACTTTCCATTAAGGCATGCAAGCTCTAAGGTATTGAAAGGGAGTCTCTAAGTTATCTTCCTGGCTAATGAGCTAAAGTCGATAGAAAGTGACCCATCGAAGAAGGGCCACGATGAGTCCCCCTTCATCGACACGAAACAAGGAATAAAGTGGAATGAAATGAAATGAATAGGACCCAAGACTATAGCAAAGGGTCAAATAATATATAGGTAATGAACTGCAGATAGGACTTCTCTTGAACATCAATGACACGACTCCGGAGTTTGGAAGAATTTGACTCAACATAAGACCAAGGGTCATGATGAAATGGAATAGTTAGATGAGAGGCAAAATGGATCACCCAAACCGAGAAGGACAAGTGATTGAGAGAGGATATACCAAACCTGACACGAGAAACAGATGAGTTTCATGTTCAAGAGTGACATGTTGCCTATACAAGAGATGTTTCACTTTCATTTTCCCCCACTGTTTCTAGCGATACCTCTTTATTTTTACCCAAGCTTGAAGAGGATACCATATGCTTGTTGTATACGTTCACCCTTTGGATGAATCAATCCTAGTAAGTTTTACAAGTCCTAGGAAGGAGAAACTCGAGCTCGTCATGGTGACAAGTTTTTTGTCATTTAATTTTTATGAGTCTGACGGAAGAGTAACTCGGTGTCTTTTTCATATTTAGAGAGTTTGAAAAAGAGACGAAAAATAAAACTCCATCAAGCCCCTTTCATAATTCGTCCCTCAAATCCGAAAAGGTAGACAACAATATTTGAGAGAACCTCTTAGTAATGCTCAGCTAAGGTGTACCTTTTTCGTAAATAGACAATATCAACCTGAAAAAGGGGTAAACGTATACTAAGATGAAGTCAATTCATTTACTTTTACAAGTTTGAAACAACAAGTACTCGGTGATCTTTTCATTTTTCGAGAGTCAGAAAAGAGCTTAAAGATGAATCCACCTAGAATAACGAGTGGTATAAAAGGATAGCAACTGGTTCCATTCATGATGGAACAAATCAAAACATGTAATGGTCAATACATTGGTTAATAAGACCACTCATTACAAATGTTCCTCAGGCATAAATAAAACAACCAAGTGAAAGCATATGATTGGCCAAAGAGATGGTAACGATGGAATGAAAGAACCAAGGCTCATCTGGCAAATCAACTAATAAAAATGGAAATCACAAGATGTAAAGTAGGAATGGTTTCATTTTTACACAAACTTGAAACATCAGAAACTATGCTTGAGTATACTCAAATATGGTTTCATTTTTCACAAGCTTGAAACATGAGAAAAAACTATGCTTGGATTTGGTTTCATTTTTACACAAGCTTGAAATGGAAAAAAACTATGCTTGAGATACGGTTTCATTTTTACACAAGATTGAAACAAAGATAAACTATGCTTGAGTTTGGTTTCATTTTACACAAGCTTGAAACAAAGATAAACTACTCTCTAAATAAGTTTGCATGCCCCCATCATAATGACTCAATTCAAGGAACATGCCCCCCAAGCTTCATTTCATTCACCTAAGTAGAATATTGGTTACTAACAGGTAGATGGAATGAAGGTTCACTTATGAGATCAAGTGAAAGACTTGATTGGAATTTTACAAGATCTAATCAAAGACTCAAATTGGAAGGGAATTTGTTTCATTTTTTACCAAGATTAACACAGGAAAAGAACCATGCTCATGAATTCCTATTTCATTTTTTAACGAGGTTGACATAGTAAAATAACTATCCTCATGGTCATTGTTTCATTTTTTAACGAGCTTGACACAAGACAAGGAAGTCTGCTCTAGACCTTTTATCACAAACCAAAAAAGTCCATGGCTTCCAAGAGGTTCTCATCATATGGGAGAACAACACTCTGGAAGGGATACATGTCCAGGGATCCAAATGAAAAATTGGGTTCCAATGCCCCCAATACATGGTGTACTACATCACCTACTAGATCATCAGTAGATGTGGGCATGGAATAAGTGGCCACGTAATTAACCTGTAGTGGGGGTGATACCAATTGCAAATAAGAACCACTTAGGGATGACAGTTGATGGGGAGTTTATTCAAGACCAATGAATGTAAGTTGATCAATGATCACAATGATTCCTTCATGCGGGAAACAAATCACTCGAAACAAGGAGGAAACAAGAGCTCCCATGACGTAAACATAGTCACGGCCAAGGAGTAAATTAAAATCTAAAGTGCCTTGGACAACCATCGCATATATATAGATAGTGTTCTCTCCCAAAGTAATAGCTAACTTAGGAAGGATCCCTAATGGTTGACTATTTCCTCTATTAAAAGCTAACAGATTTTGGGTGATGGGGATAAGCTGAGGAGAACCTAAATCTTGCCAAGCAGTTGAGGATAGGATGCTAACAGATGCACCCTCATCTATGACTATGCCAAGTATGGCCATATGGTAAGCTTGTATTGTAATCTAGAAAGACACATGAGACGGAAGAAGATATCCTTCCAGTCGAATCCAATCAAAATAAGTGACTAAACTACTCAGAGGGGGTGTCATAGGAATAGCAAAGCTTCCCTCTTGCTCCAGGGGAATAGGAGAACTTCTCTCATGCACCCTAGGAATGGGAGGATTTCCCTCCAGTTCATTTCAAACTGAAGAAACCAGAAGAACCTGAGCAGTATGAGGTTCACTCTCTACAGGAAAGGTACAGTTAACTGAAGATGGAATCAAGTCTACCGATTTCTCAACCAATGGTTGGTCGAGAATGGACTTACAAGACTCACTTTTAAAGAGAATGGGGTTGACCAGAGATGGATTTTGATCAATCACTTGATCAGTGTAGAAAATTTGATGGTAGGTTAACTCGATAATGCAATATAAATCAAAGCAAAATACTATAACCTACTTCTACTATCAATTTGCGGAAGCTTAAAGATCAAGCTGAAAAATATAACTAGAAGAAGAAGAATCAATGGCACAATACACATGAAAATAATTTGGGGAAAGCCTCAGCTAAAAACCCCACACTATTGTATTATCATACATGGTGGAAATAAATAGGAATTATACAAAGCCTTAGCTCTCACAGCTAGCCATCTCTCAGTATAATCCTCACAGATGCTCACAGGCAATCTTGGCTTCTCTCCAGTCTTCCTCTCTACCCTCCAAGCTCCTATTTCTTGCGCTATTCCTTGTGGATTATTCTCCTATTACCAAGTGGATGATCTCTTGTTACCAAGTGGATGATCTCTCCTCCAAAACTACGTAATCCTCAAGGATTAAATCCCTAACTGCATGCATGAGTTTTCTCTTTGAGAAAACAGATGCAACTGATAGTACATTGTCTTTGACTTTAATCTCAAATGGGTCTTTCTCAGAATAGACATGCATGAGTTTTTGATGAGGGAATCTTTAGTTAACTGGAGTAGCACTAGTTGAGTGCATGCATGCATCAATTGATTGTTAACTCACTATTAGTTCCTCAAACAGTTTGGAACTAATTTAATTGGACTAACTCAGTAAACTGAGTTAACTAATTACAACTCAAATATAACTCAATCTTATCTCCTTAATTTAAGGGATAACTCTTGCATAACTTCAAAAAGACTTCTAGCTTGAATTTCTCCAACTAATTAATTTGAAATAATTAATTAATTATTTCCAAGTAGCTATTAAGACTAAATTCGATTTTAATTCACAATTTAATTCAAGGACAAATTAAATTGGAATATTCTTGTTGCCATATTTCAACAATCAACTAGCAAAGCATCAAGGGAAAGCTTCTGATAACCAACCGGAAAACAAGGTTGGGAAGCTATAAGATGTTGCAACTCTTTGGAAGCCTCATTTATAATAGGGCAAAGGTGAATGGGATGGTTACATTCACACAACTTACAGGGAAATTTAACTTTTCCCTTTTTCCCATAGGCTTTACTGTCACTACTTGAAGGTTTATCACCAACATGATCACCAGAGGTTGATGACAAAGGTCGATGTGAACCTATGGACCAAACTTCTAATACCTTGGGAATACCATGACAATTCCGAAGAAGGTGATCGCCATTACATAACATGCAAAGGAATTTTACTTTAGGGGTTGGTTGGAATATTTTTCTACATCAATTGCATCTGTAGCAATGGATTCTTAGTTGTTCCCTTGCTTATTTTGCTCCTTCTTTTTTGTCCTCTTCTTCTTCTTCTTAGCTTCCTAGTTACTAGAATCTATACTTTCAATAGGCAAAGAGGAATAACAGGGTGAAGAAATAGGCGAAGAAGGTGAGGGGTCAACTTTAGGATCAACATGATGTTGATGTTGTTCAGGTGGAGAACTTGGTTGAAAAGTAGTTTGGACACTCAGAATCACCGAGGCCAAAAATAACCAAATTGGCATACCAATGGTCAATCTAGGAAGGGACAATGTTGCCATATAAGGAGCACTAGTATTTCCAAAAGATGTAAAAGGACTAGGATTCCCGTTAGTGGAGTTTCCTTGACTGGTAAACTCAGGAAATGTTGCCATCAATATCAACCTAAGATTTACTAAGGAGTATTTCCACAGGAAGGATGTTTTTCTGCGGTCAATTAATTGATTTTAGAACTTAACAAAACAAAAAAAAAGAGGGGTAGGCTAGGAAAGACAGTTTACCAAGTATTCGTGAACCGATATATACACCTTAGTCGAAACCAAGGACTTAACGTACGGTGGCCATTCTCCCTTAATGATGTGTTCGGTGTATCACGCTTATATGGTGGCTGACTTGGTTACCTGTAGCTAAAAGATAGCAACCTAGTGGGGTTTCCCAATATATGCTTGACAATACGAGGAGCACAAGTCTGTGTTAGCAATGTTTAATGCATAATTGTTCGATGAGAGCATTCCCATATACTTTCCATACTAGAGTGCCTCCTATATACCCAAGAGTACTGGAGAACCTATAATATACTTCCATACTAGAACAAGGATTTCACCCCTAAGATACAATGCAGGTTGTTAACGACAGCTGCTATGTTTAAAGACGTCGGAACACGTATCTAGCCTAGACCTCTAGATATTTGTGTTAAGTTCCAAATGCTCCTTAGGTTAGTTGAGGTAAATTTTAATGTTTATCTTCAATTATGTTTCAACTTTAAGGCTCGAAATAATGTCACCTGAACACCTATGGTGCAACTAAATGATGAAAATGAAAACTTTTCATTCAATGAAGGCTTAACTAACAATGGAAGAGAGACAACCAAATAATGCATCAAACCAGAAAAATGCATCAACATAATTCTTTCCAATGCAAAATGTAAAAACGAAATCTAATCTTTCATTTCACTAAATGCAATGCCAAAACACGATCCTATAGAAACAAAAACCACTTTCCTTTCACTAAGATGAAATAATGATTTTTTTCTTTCACTTTGATTCAATCAATGCAAACTAATGCAATGAGAAAAGGAAAATGCAATCAACTCAATGAAAATGAAAATGAAAATTTCTTTCACTTTATGGTTTCAAATGCAAGAAATGTCTCAAAAATACTTAAATGATGAAATTTTTCACTTTTTTCTTTTTGAAACATAAGAATGAATACAAGTACTTTATCTTGGTTCAACCAAACAAAAAACTCTATAATCTATGTTTGGAAATGGAACTAAAGCAATCTTCAAAGCATCAACACAACTCGACACTAATGAAAATAGCTTCACATCAATGAACCAAACGCAACCTGAAAAAGATGTCTTGATTGCAGGAAGACTCTTGAATGTGAGTAATTATTCTCATAAAACAAGATCAAACAATGAGTGGAGGGTGACCTAAAAGCCCTATAAACCCTAGAAAGTGATCAAGCTTCAAACACACATTAACCAAATCAAGAGGTAATTAAAATCATGCAAGCATAACAACCAAGACAAAGACACTATAGACACACTAAAAATCATTGACAGAGGGAAAAGAGACTAGAACAAGAAGAAAACCCTAATTTGTCTTATCGTCTGAGATTGGCACAACTTTTATTGGCAAAAGAGCAATGCAAGGGTAATCAATGCAACTGTAATTAAAAAATCAGCGATGACGGTGTGACTGTTAAGGCTAAAAATGCGATGGACGAGAAAAATGAGGGAAAATAAAAAATCTTCAAGACCAGAACAGACTGAGTGTCCTCGAGCAATAACCAGTAAGTGAAAATAGCTACAGAGAATCCCTTCAAGGTTTGTTAAGTCTTACAATGTAGGTTTTAACGTTGTACATAAATTACCTGCATACAAATTCTAAAAAACTGAAAATAAACAATGGCGAGAGCATAACACATAAAACAAATATACACAGATATTTTCCCCTGAATCCCAAAAATGGGACTACCGGATTGATTTTTCATTATGTTCCTTTCAATGTTACAATACATATATATACATGCCAAAGTATCCATAAACCCCAATCCATTAACCCTAGATTAGAACATAATTGTAGTTCCCTTGACCGGATCTACAAAATACCATGGACCGAAACCATCGCACCCAAAACCATGTGTGAAATCCATGCACAAAACCATAGTTAGGTTCACCCACCTACTATAGGGTCAAAAGAAAATATTCCCTAGGGTACTGCCCCAAACCCCGTAGAGGGGGGGAACTGGTTGGTCAAGAAAAGAATACAACACAACCCAACATACAAATCCCAGACATTCAAAATTCAAAACCGTAAGAGTACTTTGTACAAGGGATAGCTCAATCTAGGGTTTTGTCCAAAATCCCTAGATTTCCTTTCCAAACCCTAACTCCTACCAAGTCATATTCCAAAACTTAACTCAATCACATGTTTTTGTTGAAATTCAAATGAAATATAGAATTTGTTATCATGATAATTACTTGTGACTGTTTATATATGTTTTTCATAAAAGAATTACTTCAATCATTAGGTCATCAAGCAAATATACAAATACAATGAACAAAAGACAAGGAACACGAGAAATTAGGCCAGAGATATAGAATACTTATCTTTTGAGAAGAGTCAGCTCCCTCCTAATCTACAGACTTCTTGCATTGCTTGCAACTTTCTCAACTCCATCTAGCATCCATATTGTAAGACAACTTCATTCACACCATCATCCATAGGCTAGGGTTTCTTCATCTTTTAGTGGAAGAAATCATTCCTAGGGTATAAACCCTAAACCTTCCTATATCAAACCCTTGCTAGGGTTTATAAACTCTAGATTCTTCACAAAATGTTATATCAATTACGTATATATCATCAACAGATAGGGCATGAATTTTTATACAATGTAATACATCAGATGTCAATAGCATCTCATTCTTCTAGCATCAAATATTTTGACTTGATAGTCCTTACTTGTCCTTCAATCCTTCCTTTGAGTAAGGATTTCTTTAAAGAGATAATGGGAGTTCATATTTATCATAACTCATATCATAGTTTCTTAAGTTACAAAATTCCTCATACTTTGCATCATAATGTAGTTACCTTGTAGCCTATGCAAGGACCAACATATAATAGATAACTGGCCTTAGATAAAGTGCTTTAAGTTCGAAAATTTTCATAGAAGTTAGGTGCCACAAGTTCCATAGATTCAATACACAAAGATTTTGAATAGAAACACATTCATGTCATTGTCCTTCATACATTCAGAGTTATCAAATCTTCTTTGATGACAGTGAGAATCACGGGTGTCTCTCAGAGATGTCATTTTTGATGTCAGAGAAGTATTGTAATTCAGATCTAAACTTCTTTCAAATTGAAATAGAATTGAATTGTTTACCTCTTATTCGGATATCAAGAGATTTAAGATGTCACATAACACAACTATTTCTTACTTCCTATACCGTAGGGAACTCGAACTTGAATCTTCATTATGTAAACTTCAGATGCTACAAAACAAAGATAGTTTGGATGTCATATATATGCTTGAACTAGTACACTACCTTCATACTTCTTCAATAGATTAATGCAACAACCTTTAGATTATGAGGCATGGTCATTCCACTGAGAACCTCAAGATTTATTCATAGAGATAATTCATACCTCAACACAAATATGTAATTTGGATGATTACTTTGTGACTCCTTGATATTGAACTAATGGCTTGAAAACGTAGGTCCCATTTGTGCAGGTCCTTTTCCATAAAAACTTGGGTTTGAAAATTCCATAATTACTCGCATGCATGTTATAGCGTCATTTCTTTATTCATCATGTTTGTATGTGTTTATATGTCCATCAATTAAATGTTTATGTTCATACCTATTCTTTAACATTTTTTAAAATATTACATTGCACTAATTATATTATTATGTGGCAGGTGGATCTATGTGGAAAAGCACCTCCACAATCAGAAGTAAACAAATAACAATTTCTCTTTACATTAATGTGAATTTTTTTTTTTATATATATAATTGAAATAATAACTTTTCTTTTGTTGAAATATGTAGTCTGAACCCCATGACGATGTTGTTCTTGATGAGGAAGAGTTGTGGTCATCCCCCAACTTTAAGGTCACAATAAAAAAGTATGTAAAGAAAATGAATAAACAACTCTTCGTGTTGATTTGAATTAGGGATCATAGTCCTGCAACTGAGGCTAGCATGAAATTGAGATAAGATCTTGAGACATGCAAGGTAATAGCCATATTTTAAAGTGGTGCTTGTTTTTCTTTTTAATCGCATAATTTTGATTCTGAAAATTTGTTTTTTAAAGTTTAAATTATTCAATTGAAAAAGTATTTTCTTTCTTATGTAGCATTATTTGGAGGAATCCCCACCCCCTGCATCAGTCAATTGATATTTAGCTCGGTGTTGGTACTAGTGGAATTGGCGAGACATGAAATCAGCATCTAGTTAGCACTAGCACCCCACATACGTCTGCTCTCTATACTGACATTGGGTCCACACCATTGGTTCTGACCCATGAGCACATGACCCTTGAGCCAAACAAGAAACTAGGATTTGGATTAGGTGGTGACAGAGGTGACCCTAGTGTTGATGACATTATGGGTTCATTTCTTGGAGCATCACACGTTAAGAGCATGAGGAAAATTGTGTCCACATTTTTGGTGAATGACAAAGGAATTCAAATGAAAAAATGATAAACTCATGGTATTTTTAGGTGTTTTACCTATTTCATGTTTTCTATCTAAAACATAATTCATCTATATTATTATTTTCAAACTAATTATCATATTCTTTTGCATGTATGTAACAACTTGTTTTATACAAAAATGGACAACAAAGCATTGGATATTTTTGGGCCCACCATACGCGAAAGGTGGAATTGCAAAAGTTCCAACCTTAAAAAAGAGGTTTTGGGACTACCTTGAAGACCTATTAAGGGTATATACCTTCAATAAAACCAAGGTCACCACCGCAATCAGAAAACAAATAAAATATTTATAATACTAGTATAGGAAACACTTGAGAGATAACCCTAAGTATGAGCACCCTCCCGTGATTCTTGAGATGGAATGGAAGGGCCTCATCAAGGATGAAAAGAGGAAGTAAATGAGAAAATAAGGGAAAACATCACCTTTTCAAGCAAGATATAAATTACATCTTGAGTCCAATACTTTTAATTTTCTTTAGTTTTGAATAAAATTGCAGTATATAACACACTGAAACTTTTCATAGGCTTAGTGACACTTTCAAGGCAACAAAGGAAAGGCTTGAGAAGCATGGGAAACAAAAACTAGGCCAAAGCGACTATTTTAAGCTACAAGCATGAATTGTAAGTACCCAAAACTTCTTAACAATATTATCTATCGTATTTCCTTCCAAAATTCTAGTAATTATACTAGCAAATAATAAAAATCAATACTCTTATGCAATGTTGGGTATTGCATCAGGAACTTATACCTCCATATTGGTTTCAAGTTTGAATTTAAAGGCATATTTGAATGCCAAAAAATCATGGGGCAAACCCCAAGATTTAGTTTCAAGGACAAGGAAAATTAAAATCAATCCACATAAACCTTTCATTATTTATAAAATACAAACATGTTTGATATAAATCTATCGTGTTTCTTTGCTTTAATTAGCAGTGGGGTAATACAAATATAGATGGTTCCATGACCATTGAGCATCAGTCCTCTGATAGTGCACACCATCCATAACATTTTGGTTCTTCTGAGGAACTCCTTGACAGTGGGGTGCAACCCCAAGATATTTCATTGGCAGATGAGGCCCACAACAATAATAGGGTTGTATATTAATCATGTACTTAATAATTTCATACTTAGAAAGTATGTAATTCTAATTTTTTACACTTATTCACTTACTATTGTTTACTTATAAATTTTGTGGTTTGAATGGCAAAGCATGTCATGCAGGAGGATCCTCAACTAGAAGTATTCCACGAGGCATTCATTGCAATGGTGTCAACTAGTGCACAAGCTAAATAATTACATTGCAAAGGATTTTTTTATTATTAAAAAATACTTCAATGATATTCAATAAATGATCATATAAATTTAATATTTTTTATAGGCAATGCTTCCCCATAACATCCTTGGCTCCATGAGAACATCATGACCACAGGTGCAATTTGTTAGAGGAGCCAATTACAATCATCATCAGAACAATCTAGACCAAGAGGGAAATGCAGAAAGGGATGAAAAACTTAAGAATTATGTAGGTCTTGATAAGAAAATGAAAATAAAAATTGATGATGTACAATGTTTTAATGTATTGTACAAGACATATTGTTGTATAATATTTTTGATGAATCTCAGAGGATGAATGCCAACCAATATGTTTATTTATCAATTTTCTATTTTTCTAGTGTTGTTGTTGCAACAACTTCCCTCCAAAATTTTGTCTCATCCAATTTGGGAACCGACTTGTGTTTTAATGGGTTTTCACTTCAAGCTATCTTATGTCGTCTCATCATTTGTTCATGTTTTTCCTAAACATTGATTATATTTCAACATCTCTAACTCTTATCATCCCTCCTAGGTCAACGTTACTCAAGTGTTTCTTTCTCATCTATTAGAAGTTGGTATGTTGCATTTTTAAATATATGAAAAGCCTAGATTTCTATATGACCTAGCTAACCTTCCTCACTTGACATGCAAACCTCACAAAAGCATGAAAGTGCATCTTTTTCTCCCAATAAAAGTGCACTTTCTAAATCTAGTGACCATAGATGCACTACAAATGAAAATTGTGTTATCTTAGTAAACTACGCACTTCTAGTTCTTAGCTTGAGCGCACTTCCTACTCACAATGATTGTGCACTCCTTTTCTTTAACAGGTGCACACTCCTTGTCACCAATGTCTTTCATGCATGCACACTCCTTGATTACATGCATATCACACTCCTAGAATTCCAGAATCTTCTCGCACTTCACTCACCTAAATCAATGATCAAGTGACAAGTGGTGAGAATGCGTCAAAGCCCTAATATTAACTTGCATGTAGTTTTCGTTTATAAGAAGCCCAACTCATTGTTCATTGTTCCTCACTCTTGGTCTCAAGTGCACCAATTCTTGGTATAAAGTTTCTTTTGTTTTCTTTTGTCATTTTTGGTGTCACTTTTTCTTTCCTTATTGGACTTTTGATCTTCCTTTTGCATATTAACTGTCATTTATGCCTATTATTTCTCCTACAAGTGTCATCTTGTTGTCACATGAGGAATTTCTACTAACTCTTCACATTCCATGACCTTTAACGTCCTAGTTATGATTGTGATAGCATAAATGAATACTTGCAACTTGTCTCTCGTAGTCTTACCGCGCTCCTGATTGTTTATTGATCATCACTTACCCATTTTTGAGATTATCCCTCTCTGATGAGCATTGTGCACTCACATGCAATAAGTAACCACCCCTTACTCATTGTAATTGTGACTTGCGCCCAACTGAGAAGAAGCCTCTCTTCTATAGAACATTGTGCACTTATAGTCCATAATGAGGCATATATTTCCCACTACAACTACGACTTGCTCCCTTGTTGCACCTCCCTAGTGCATTGCACACTTCTAACCTACTGTGTGCCTCTCCCTATCTCCTAATGATGAGACTTGTGCCCAAGAGGAGCCTCTCTCCCTCACAAGTTTGCCCTGCACATTTCTAAACTCTAGCCTTGAATCCCTTGTGCATTGTGATCTTGACTTGCACACTACTTGGACCTCTATTCCTTGAATTGGTGCAATGTGCACTTCTAGTGGCTAGTGAAGCCACCCTGTATCACTTTTCTAAGCTTGTGCTCCCACCTTGTGCAATCCTATCCCAGTCATTATCTTTTGTATAGTTTTCATGTGAGAGCCAGGAGATTTCTATGAACTAATATTTGTTAACCATGATTGATATTCCACTTGTAGGTGCTACAAATACAAGACACATTAGTCTTTCATCTTCTACATTGACAATGCCTCCCAACACTCTACAAGCTCCATCACAAGAAACTTGAGAGGTATTGAGGAGGTAGTGGAATGCTCCAAGCCAAATGTACCAATCCTATCAAACACAAAATGTTTCACCAATAAATCTGCAAAGTCTCATGGTAGAATATTAAAGATTCCTTTCTTCAAAAGGAATTCTTGGAGAACCTAGAGGATTGGCAAGTAGACATTAACATAAAGAGGTCCAAAATGCATAAGGTAGGATGCATATTTCCTGTACTAACTTGTGCAAAATATATTGGATGGATTTTTCAACACTTGGATAGCAAGAATCTAATTCTCAGCAATGAAAGCAAAAATGAGATTGCCACCTATTATCCTCATGATTTACATTCCTATTATAATTTGGTAACCCCTAGGTAGTACTTGAGCACACAATTCTATGCAACTTGGGCTAACTTGAACACTATGGAAGTTGTCAAGTCGTGGTGGAAAGAACCTGCAAATTTTTGCCAAAAACCAAGTGTAGTTTACAAGACTAAGTCCTTGAGAAAAGTTTATCATTACATTATGGAAATGTGTTGTAGATTGCATGGGTGGAAGAATGCAGAATATTTTGAAGAAAGATGGATTTATTTACTCAACACGGTTGTTTCTATAGGAAGGATATTAAATTGGGATAACGTCCTGTATCAACAACTATGGATCAATGTACAACAAGTGAAGAAAGTTTTAGAAGGCAATAAGTCACCATAATTTTATATGTCTAGCTATCTGTTGGATGGAATCTACACTTACTATGCATTCATGGGAATGAAATGGAATTTTACCCCTAAAGAGAAATTTCCCATCCATCTCCATTGTAGATTATTGTCAAAATTTAGTTTTTGAGGAGTATATAATAGATTGGATGAGCACTTCTTCACAATATTATATCAAATGATATTTGAGGTGGAACCTTCCTACATGACAGATCAGGTGAAGGAGGAACTCAACGAGATTTCAAATTGGTTTACTTCACCATAAGGCACATATATTAGAGTTTTCAAGTACTGCACAACCCCTCATCTTACGTCGAGATATGTGACCAACAAGGTGGTCGTATAGGAAGTTTCCTACCAACTAAACATAGGTTTGTCTACGCAACTCCAAAGGAAGAAGAAGTTTCCTTGGCCATTTTTTCCTTTACGGATTGCATCGTATGAGCTCAAAATCCTTAAGGTGGTTGAAGTTGAGATTGAAGAACTTAAGCGCCTTCATTTTGGAGAAATGAGCTTTCACAAATACGACCCCATAAATTTTTGCAAACAACATTGTACTAAGTTGCGTTACAATTGGCCCTATGTATCCCTAACATTTCCAGAAGATGAGAAGATAAATAACTGGTATAATGCATTAAAAAATAATTGGACAGAAGATGAGGCAAGCCCCTCCCATGTTACACATGTACCAGATACAGAGATGGAGGATATTCAATAGGAAGTGATCGCCCTAGCTAATACCATATCATCAAAGAAGAGGCCAAAGCATGATCCAGTAGTCGAGAGAAGCAGAAAGTTCAAGGCAGATCCTCTTTGCAAAGGTTCAGTAGAGGTGGAACAACAAAGAAATAAAAGGGAGGAAAAAAGGAAAAGGAAATAAGAAGAGAAGCAACAAGAGGAAGAGTACAAACATAAGGAGGAACAAGAGAAGAAGAAGCACGATAACTTACTTAAGAAGAAAGAAGAGTTAAAGAAGAGAAAAGTAGAGGAGTTGCAAAAGAAACAACAAGAAGAAATATTAAAGAAGCAAAGATAAGAGGAAGACAAACAACAAAAGTGGTTGGAGGAAGAGGAGATGAAGAATAAACAACAAGAAGTTGCACAGAGAATGGAGGAAGAACTAATGGCATGTGACATATAGGCAAGACTAGAAGAGGAGGAAGATATTGAACCAATTGTAAATGAGTTGAATATTCATTCAGAAACCACTCTCACTAGTGGACATCTCCCATTCAGCGAGATGGGAATTGTTCCTCCACCTGATGAAGGATCATGGATATATAAAACTTTCCCTTCGACCAGCTGAAGAAGAGGATTGTACAGGAGAGGTGAAGGTACTATCCTGATGACCTTGTTCATCTTGTTACCATAGACACAAAAAAGGTTATGGCATCCAACACTAGGCAGAATCCTTGATCAGTCATTGATCCGAATTTAAATAGGAACACAACAAATTACAGTTATAACCATAAATACAAAGATGCAGCAGAAATAACACTTAATTTCATTAATTTCAAATACTGAAATATGCTTACAAAAAGAATGGAAATAATATTAGCTCGGGCAATGGTAGCTTATCTCTGAGAAGAGATGCGGCAGCTACATGCCTTTAAATTGTGTTACAATGAGGCTCAAGGGGCTATATATTATTGGAAAACATGAGAAAACCCTCAACAACCAAAGCCTTATCCCCAGGAGATGTAACGCCAAGAGTTTGTGGGCCCTGTTGGGGTTAGTTGGGCAGCCAACTTCCCGAGGTCATAACTTGGTCATATTATCTCTGTTTGGCGCGTACGATACCTTGTTGGAAAGGCCTCTCTGAGTGCTACATGTTTTGTCAGAAACCCTTGCCTATGATGTTTAGCCTACATCTAACCTCAAAAAATTCCATTTAGGCCATCAAAACTGCTCCAGAACTTTGGGACCCAAAAAAAACTGCTAAAAATAGTAAATGTTGAAATAAACAAGGAAACAAATGAGACCGACTGGAGGTCTAGGTGGAATAGGTGGGTGGCCACAAATATCCACCTAGATCATTCCTTCCCCCTTAGGGAGAAATGGTCCCAATTAGGTGTAGATCCTCCATGAGATGAGGAAATTTCTGCTCAACCTAGTTCCTGGTGAGCCACTTTCCTTGTTGCAGGAGTTGGCCTGCTTTGACAACTCGATATAGTTGGATCTTTTGTTGGCAAGTGTTCTTGACCTTTGTGTCCATAATCCGATCAATTGTGGCATGTTCCATGCAATCTAGTTTTAACTATGTTGGTGTGAGTTGTTCTTCAATGTCCGGTGTGTCCAGTAATGGTGGGAAGTATGGCCGAAGGCAATCCACATTGAACACTAGGTGCAGGCCAAGGAATGGGGGAATGTTGAGCTCAAAACCATTGTCTCTCACAGCCTTGGTAATGGTGTAAGAACCATATCAAAGTGGTTTGAACTTCCGATGGGCTCTGGTAAGGCATTCTTTTTGAAAATGCAACCAAACTTTGTCGCCCACCTAAAACTTGTGTGGCACCCCATGTTGATCATATCGGTGCTTGTACTTAGCATTTGACTTCTCTTGGATGTCATGAACCTGTTGGAAGATGTGTTGGACGCGTTCAATAAATATGGTCACTTTATCAACCTCAGACATTAGATGTGTGTATTCTGTCTATGTAGTCTTGTGAGGCATGGAAACATCAATAGAACACAATGGTTGAAATTATATACCCACCTGAAATGGACTGTGACTAGTCCAGCTATGGAGAGATCTATTATAAGTGTGTTGCACATTTGGAAGACTCTAATCCTAGATTTGAGGATGCTTGGAGTTGTACATGTGGAGTATGTGCACTGTCATCCTATTGACAACCTCCATTTGTCCATCATTCTGGGGATGGAAGGCAGTTGACTTGGTGGGCTTGGTGTCCAATAGTGTCCAGAGGTTTGACTAGAATGTGCTCAGGAATTTGCTATCCTAATATGATATAATGGTCTATGGGATCCCAAAATGTACACATACTCACTCAAAGAAGAGTTTGGCAGTGTCCTCTACGGTGATACTCTTCTTACAAGCCGCCAATATAGCCATCTTAGAAAAAAATTCCGCGACCACGAATACAAAGTAATTACCATGCTTGGTAGAAGGGAGGCTAGATATATAGTTCATGGAGATGGATTCCCACTGCTAGCTAGGAGTAGGCAGAGGAGTGTACAAGCCTTTCTTCTTGATGGTTGGCTTGGAAATGGCATAGACAGTGGATGATCTAATATATTTCCCAACATCTAGTTGGAGTTTGGGCCAATAGAAATACTTTTGTAGTAAAACCATATTTTTCTCCATACCAAACTGTCCTGCAACCCGAATGTAGCGCGCCTCCCAAATTAGCTTGGAACACTCACCTGAAGGAACAAAAAGGTGGCACGAGTAGCATAATAATGCATCCTGGAGGTAGAAATCAGGAACTTTATTTCCATCTACTAACATCTGGTATCTGGAGGCGAAATATGGATCATTTTTGTATAGTTGCAGTCATCTAGAGTTCTCGTGACCACAAGAATTAAGAATAGTAGTCAGTGCTGCAAATAGGGTCTGGTTGAGGTAGTTTGCAACATAATTGGTGCTTCCATTTTTGTATTTAATATTCAAGTGGAATTGTTGCAGGTATGTAGACCACTTATGATGGTGATCATTCTGCAACTCCCATGTGTTTGTATAAACTAAAGAGGTCGGTGATCGGTTTGGATGACTGTCTCCTTCCCTAGAATGTAGTGCTTCCACTATCGGTAAGCTTGCATAATGGAATAAATATCTTTATCATAGGTGGGGTACTTATGAATTGTATCAGAGAGTGCCTCACTATGATAGGCCACTCGATTCTCATGTTGGGTG
Source organism: Pinus taeda (assembly GCA_000404065.3). Classification (NCBI taxonomy): domain Eukaryota; kingdom Viridiplantae; phylum Streptophyta; class Pinopsida; order Pinales; family Pinaceae; genus Pinus; species Pinus taeda. Next base: position 178,350 of record APFE030449979.1, on the reverse strand, counting down.
AGGACTACACCTATAGCATAGTCTAAGGTGTCTATATCGATTTCAAATGGTTGTTGTAGGTTTGGAAGTGTGAGCAGTGATGCATAGCAAAGGCGGTACTTCAACTGAATAAACACCTTGTGTTGGAATTTAGACTAAGAAAACTTTGATTTCACCCTGCCTTTAGTAATCTGAGTCAAAGGCCAAGTAATATGGGAGAATCCCAACATGAACCTATGAGGAAAATTTGCAAGGCCCAAAAAGATGCGAAGCTCTGTTAGAGTGATCGGGGCTGGCCAATCCCGAATGACTTGGATCTTAGTCAGTCCACATGCATGCCACACTTATCTATGATGTAACCCAATTATTGTACCTGGGTCATGCCAAAGGTGCATTTCTCCAAGTTGGCACATAGTTTATGTTGTCGAAGGGTTTGAAAGACCTATCGAATGTATTTCAAGTGTTCTTCCCAACTCTTATTGAATATGACGATGTCGTCCAAATAAACAACCACAAATGAGTTGGTGAAGGGCCACAAAATGTCATCCATTAGCCTCATAAAAGTAATAGGGGAATTTTTCAACCCGAAGGGCTTAACCAACCATTCGAAAAGGCCTTCCTTGGATTTAAAGGCGGCCTTCCATACATTTGTGGGCTCTATTGGAACTTGGTGATAACCAGACTTCATATTGATCTTGGTGAAATAATTGGCCCCCTTGAGTTGGTTCAGCAGGTCATCAATTTGTGTGATTGGATATATGTTCCTGACAATGATTTTTTTTAATGCCCGATCATCAATGCAGAGCCTCTAGGTTCCATCCTTCTTCTGTACAAGTAGAATCGGGCTCCCACAAGGTGAGGAACTTGGTCAGATGTGCCATTTTTGTAGTAACTCCTATATTTACCACTTGAACTCTTCATTTTCCATAATGGAGTGGTGATATATCAGCCCATTGGGTAGAGGTGCTCTGGGAGTGAGATCGATTGAATGCTTGGCCTGACAATGCAAGGGTACCCCTGTGGGTGAGGAGAAGATTTCCTTGTATTCTTCCACAACCATATCCACCTACTTCTGCTACTTGGAGGAACCCTTCTCGAAGGCCATGGATGTGGCCATGATCTTCCCCTTACTTTGAGATTGAATCAGAAAGAAAACAAGTTTCCCAGTCTGGAAGATGACCATATTGCATCGCTTAGTAGATTTGAAAGAGATGGCGATAAGTGGAGCTACCTCTGGTATCCTATATAACTTAGTACCCAAAGAAATAATAACAGAGTGAGGTCTAGACTCATATACGGCATGTTGCTTCCATAAGTATGGTTGTCCTAATAGTACATCACAAACTTCAAGAGGAGCGAAATCACATAGTACCACATCTGTGAATGGATTGATGATGTAGGGAAGGCGACACTTCTGGTCGACGTGGAGATCTCGTCCTTGGTGAAGCCACTTGATGGTGTATGACTGCAGATGTGTTGTAGTCAGAAGGCCCATCCACTTCATGACCTCTACTGATATGAGGTTCTTTCGGCTCCCACTGTCGACAATGAACTACAACAGAGAACCCTTCACCCACATCTGTGAGTGGAGTAGGTGCTCCCCCTCTTTTGGATCTTCAGGATCAATATTTTGGATCTTGGTGGTGGCCAAAGTGGCATTGGGCTCTATATCAATGATCTACTTCCCTTTTTCATTCCCCTTGTCGAGTTCTGACTCAGAGTCGAAACATATGTTAGACTTAGAAGCCTTCAACTTGACCACCAGTGGCTGCTTGGACCGACACTCACTTGTGTTGTGACTGGAGCTCTTATGGAACTCACACCACTTTCTCATGTCCTTCTTTGTCTTTCTGGTGTTGTTCTTCGCTTTTGGCTTCTAAAAGTTATCATGGGTTGCCCTACCTTGGCTTTTCCCTTTGCTCTGCATTTTGGGGCGCCTTTCCCTTGCTTCGAATTCGCAAATCCAAAGTCACACTTTTTCTGTTTAAGATTCTTCTCAATCTTGATAGCATATCGGTACATCGTGCCGAGTGACGAGATGTCCAGGAACTCCATCTCATCCTGGATGTACTTGTGTAGGTATCTGCAGTACTTGAGTACCAAATGTTTCTCAGAATCCTTGATACTCAACTTCATACAAAGGGTATGAAAAACATTGGTAAAATCTAGCACATCTTAGTCCCTTCCTTGTCGCAGTATGGTCAGCTTTATGTATTTATCCTCATAGCTCCCAACGGGGTATTACTACTCCTTGATGATGTCCTGGAACAAATCCCAAGTGGGTGCGGCCGAAAATAGTGAGGGGTGTATTTTCATCCTTCTGCTCACAGTAGGTTTCCCACCAATCCTTGACATTGGGGACGGCTTTGAGAAGAGCAAAAGTAATCTTTTCCTAGCTGGAAAAATCATGAATAGAAAATATCCTTCAATTAGATTTAACCATTTATCTATGACATCCACATCTATCTAACCCTTAAATATGGGAATGTCAATCTTAACTTGTACATTAAAGGGTGTGGCGCTTCTAGAGTAGCTGTTGGAAGTAGACGTGTCGCCCTTGGGTAGCCGCTAAAGGATCTGGGAAAGGTTGTCCATCATCACATTCATCTATCACTCGAGGGCTTCTTCGAGCAGGATTTTGAAAGGATCTCCTGCCCCCTTGTCTTTCTTTTCTTCCGCCATGGGAGGCCGTCAGGATTTACAAGGCTGGTCTTGCAAAGGTTCAACCATTTCAAGCCCTAACTCCTTATATCCCGGCCTCGTTGGGGACATGCAAAGAAAAACAGAGAAAGAGCAGATTGCTCTGATACCACTGATCCAAATTTAAATAGGAGCGCAACAAATTAGAGAGATAACCAAAAATACAAAGATGCAGCAGAAATAACACTTCATTTCATTAATGTCAAATACTGAAATATGCTTACAAATAGAATGGAAATAAGACTAGCTTGGGCAATGGTAGCTTATCTCTGAGAAGAGATGTGGTGGCTACATGCCTCTGAATTGTGTTACAATGAGGCTCAAGGGCCTATTTATTATTGAAAAACGTGAGAAAACCCTAAACAACCAAAACCTTAACCCCAAGAGATGTAATGCCAAGAGTTTGTGGGCCCAGTTGGCGTTAGCTGGGCAGCAAACTTCTTGAGGTCATAACTTGGTCATATTATCTCCATTTGGCATGTACGATACCTTGTTGGAAATTTCTCTCTGATTACAATAGGTTTTGTCATAGGACTTTGGCTAAGGCTATTGGTCTACAACAGACCTCAAAAAAACATTGTTTAGGGGTCAAAACTGCTCCAGAAGTTCAAGACCCGAAAAACTACTAAAAATAGTAAATGTTGAAATAAACAAGGAAACAAATGAAACAAACTGGAGGTCTATGTAGAATAGGTGGGTGGCCACCAATATCTGCCTAGATCAGTCATTGTAGCAAATATGGATTTTGTGACAGCAACGCAGGATAACAAAGAATATTTTTTTGAGTCAGAATGAACAATTGTGAAAGGAGTTGACTGTTGTGAAACAACACGCTGATCATCTTGTTGCAGAAAACTAGAAGTTGGCTTCTACCAATATCAGCACGACAGACCTATGGTCTACCATACTTGAAGATCTGAAATCAATGGAGGATATTATGAAGAAAATTTACAATGAGAGAATCCTATTACATGAAGTGATGGTTCCCCTAATAGAAATTCAAAAAAAATCTCAAGAAATCCTAAAGTTTTTGAAGGTTTCATGCATAGTTGTGGATTTAATGTAGGATTGGGGCACCAAGTATCTAAATATTCCTGAGCAGTTGGTCAAGAAGGATAGATTAGCAATCCAGGTGGACAGAGAAAATTTGAGGCTACACACTTTGAATTATAAACAGCTTGGTGAGTAGGTGACCAACACTATAGTTTTCTATGTTCGACTACATAGTAGTTTAGAGTCACTGACACAGAATCATAAAATACTTTTTGTGGGCCCACTTGGAGAAATAAGAAATAAGGATGTCATCATGCAGGAGTTGAAATATTTTATTGAACATATTAGGCAAGAAACAAATCAAGAAAGCTTGGAGGTGACCAAAAGCACCACTGTACAATATGCAACTAGGCCAGCCAAAGTTCATATGAAATTATCCATGTTGTGGAGTATATAAAAACAAACTCCAAATCCATATTATCATATGCATTGGATGTGAAAATGTCATCTATTGTATATCTACCATCAAGAGTCAAAGATAGTGTAGCATATTTTAAAGCATGGCACTCTTCCATTACCAATGAACTCCAATCTCAAGCAATTGATTTTTCTTTTCCTCCTACATGAGGGATTTTTGTCTTATTGTAATTTTGTCTTATATAGCCACAATTTTCAATGTAATTTGTCTTTTATGAGAATCAGAAATTAAAATGTAAAGGAATTCCAAGGGACACTTGTGGAATATGAATAGTCATATAGAATTCCATAGGTTATAGGAAATCAAGGGGTCATGAGGAAGCTCAAAGTTTACTTTCATTTGCTATAAATAAAGTATCATAACTCAAGAAAAGGGCTTGGACTTTTGCAGAATTGGCTTTGGCTTCTCTAGTTGTGCATAGGGGAGAAGATCACTCTTTAGAGAAGCAAGTGGTAGCTTCATGTTCTACTATTGGGGCTAGTGTTTCATCATTGTAATAGTGTACTTGGATCTTTCAATTAATCATCAATAGCTCTTAGAGATAGCAAACTTTCATGCATGTATCATGAATGTTTTAAGACTATTCTTTAAATGCTTGTGGTATATGTTTATGTTATGCACACTAAAGAGAAAGAATTATTTTGTTAGATTTAGATATAAATCTAGTTGAATGTGTTTTGTTATGTGTTTCGTGATCGTTATTATCTTGAAAACTATTGTGCAGGTTAATAGATGATTATTGTTCTATTGCTCTCACATGTCTCTCTTAGGATAGTGCTATTACTTTTCTATAAGAGGTATGCCTCTTATTTCCCTTATGTGGATGCTCTCTTTACACTTTACAGTTGATGCCTCAAAAAATTTACACACTTGATATCCTCAAAGTTATGTGGATGATCTCTTATGTGTGTTTTGCATCTAAGGTGTATCTCTAAGATCTTTTGCAATGGTGGCCAGAACTAATATTCAAATGTGGCTCCTACACCAAACAGTGTGAGGTATGATTGGGACTTCATATCGAGGAGACCCTCTACATGTTGGCAGCATCCAACACCGTCAACATCCTGGTGCTAGAAGGATGGCCAGATGACAAGCTAATCATATGAAGTCTGTTTGGATCTCTTATCTTAAAATGGCTTTATCCCAAATCTTAACCCCGAGATGCTTTTCAAATGCTTTGGGTCTTTCAATCCCCATGGAATTTTTACATGACTTGTCACATCTAAAATTTCATGGAGAGGTTCAAACGGTCATTCTTAATTATGTAGTTGAATTTGTTCAATTATGCTTTTCGAGTGGTGTTTATTATGAGGATATTGCTAGGTTTTTTACCCTCACATTGGAAGGTTGTGTCAAGCAGTGGTGTTATTCTTTAGCGACTTCTTATGTTCACTCTTTTTAGCAACTTGTTAAGGAGATCAATGAAGGTTTTGACAGGTATGAATATCAAGATGTTTATAGGACAATTAGTCACCTTAGTATGAAATCGAATGAATCTCTAAAAGAAATACGTTGATAGATTTATTCATATTTTTTATGAGTTTCTTTTTGAAGATATGTATTGGGAATCTGTTAGCACCTAAATCCGCCTTAGGCTGAATGAAGGCAAAATTCAAGGTAACCACACTCAGTCTGGTAGCCAAACCTACCAGAACAGGAGAGGGCTCTCTCCGAGTCACACACAGTGAATAGATAAATGAAATGGCCTGAGATGACTTACAATGAACTATTTATCTTAGGCTAGTAAGTGAATACGGATACAAGAAATGATTTTTATGAATGACTGTCTTTCTGGGATGATATGGGACCAATGGACCTCAATGAACAGAGAACTTAATACAAAGGCACGGATTACTTCATGAGGAAAGATAGGCAGAAAGCCTAGAAATTTAGTTTAAGATGGTGCGGAATGGAGAGATTGATTAAGAGGGTGAAAAGGGCATGGACAACATGAATCCTTTTCAACAGAAGAATGAACACTGAACATGAAATTTTCCCACAGGAAGAGCAATAAAATTGAATTCTACCTTAGCTAACTCAGAAAACTTCAATGGAAATGAATATGAAATGAACTATGAAACATAACAAGATACATATGAAACATAAGAGACACATTTGCTACACACACAACCACATGAATCTCATGAAACAAAGCCACTGCCTTTCATTAATCCTCTGTAAAAAATATACAATGCAGAAACAAAGTTTCTTTCCCACAGTCTCCTAGAAGTTACAAGCCAATCAACCCTTTGCAAATAGTTTGCATACAATATATAGAATGTGCCATGAGGATATAGAACACCCAAGGGTTGGGGAGTTACTTGAATCATTACAAAATGGAGGTGGAAAGCCAACCATTAGCTACAGGTGCAGCGTTACAAACATGACAAATGGTTTGGGTGACTGTTTGCATTCCTTTGCCACTTGGATAGAAGCCAATATGGAGTGAAAATAATTTAAATTCCACCTTAGGTGCTGAAAAAATGAAGTGTATATGAGCGGGCCCACTTATGGAAAGTCGCGAATCGAAATTTCGCGAAACGGAGGTGAAATTGGCCTTTTTTCCTATATGTGTCGTGCCATTTTCTATATGCGTCACACCACTTTGGAGGCTGTTTTGAGGCACTTATAGGAGTCCAAAATGTGCCCAAGTGTGCTTGTTGGAAAGCCTGTCCTGTCTAGTTTCCAACCCAAGTGGAATTTTTGAATTTGGTGCTCATTTGCCCCTCCAAATATTCATTCTCCCAATACTTCTTCTTGTGTGTCAAAATAAGGGTAGAGAGGCAATTTTTTAGGTGTTTTTGGCCTCCTAGAGACTCAAATCATACCCAAATTTCTTGCCCGAGTGCCAATAGTCATGATTTTGCTTACTGAATCCAAAAATGCAAGCCATTTGTCGTTTGGAACTCCCAATCCTACGTGCCGCGCCACCCAGCACGTATAGAGAAAAAACCTGTGTTTGTGCCAAAAAATTTCCATGTGACCAAAATTGTCCCAAATTTCTCGAAATTTGGGCTGGAGGTTCTCTAAGAGGCACTATGCTAGGCCACAGAAGCTTCAGCCAATATTCGAAGCCGATATTTCTCTTTTGCCTCTTTTGTTGCTCTACTCAATTTGGCCTTCAAGCTCCTGATTCGGGCCTTGGAACTCATATTGCGTTCCCTATAATGATAAACCATATGCCTCAATAATGCTTTGTCCTAGTCGCTTTTGCCAACAGCTTCTCTAAGTGAATGTTGATCCTCTTAAGCCAAATCTCTCGATCAGCCTCTATCTCCTGCTGAATGGGTGTCCTCTCATTTAGGCTTCGTTGGGCAGCCTGCTGCTCTTCACGTATGTTTTGCCACCTCTATGAGGCCTCTTGGTTGCATGTACCTCTGTTGGCGAATCACTGTGTGTCTCTTCTTCATGATCATATGATGGATCAGATGTCATGTCTACTGGTGGACAAACTACCTCAAAGACAAAATGACTGTTGTGTATAAACTGTGCTTGCATTGCTCTTTTGGATGATGTATTCAAATTCTGCCACCAAGGGAAAAAACAAATGCAACAGGGACTGTTAGGGATTGTTAGGAAGGGGAAACAATATTGAGGAATGGGAATAATTGGGAGAAATTAAATAGGGAAATATGGGATAGGGTTTGAGGGTTTGATGCATGGGAATAATGTTTAGGGTTTGGGATTTGTTGATAGGTTTTGTTGTGTGGGGTTGGAGGATTTAGGATAGAGTATGCAGGGGAAAGGGGTAATGAATTTAGGTGATAGGGATTTAGGGATTAGTGAAAATAAGGGAACAATGGGAGGGAGAAAAAATCTTGGTGGTAAAAATAGTGAATTATAAACCTGGCTGCAATTGGCTTGAGGATCCTTTAGAAGTAGGTTTTGAAAAATTTTATTGCAACCACTATCACCCATTAACCACCATCTTTTACCATAAAATTTGATGCAATGGCAAGATAGCAAGCCTACCTAGCAAATCTAGGCAAAGCATTAGCAATTTGGAGAAATTTCAATGAATTTCAGGCCTTTTAGCCCTGTGCGCCGCGCCTCCCATGTGCGTCGCGCCAGTGTAAATTTACACTGGAAATTTTCTCCCAGTGCGCCGCACTTTCTGTGTGCATCGCGCCTTTTTCCAGGTGAATTTTGGAGGCCTTCCCGGTGTCCAAATTGGGCACAGGATAGCTCGTTGGAAAGGTATTTGAGTCTACTTTCCAACCCAACTAGAATTTTGTAATTTGGAGTTAATTTTACCTATAAAAAATCAAATCTCCCAAGACTGGTAAAAATGTGCCTAAATGAGGCTGTCTAGTTATCATTTGACTCATCAAGCAAGTCATTTGACCAACCAAGCTATGAGAAAACTTGATTTTCCCAAGGTCACTTCAAAGGTGCATCAATTCTCCCGAGGCAATTGTATTTTTGACATTTCTCTAAAACCATGACACCTATGTAAACAATGAAGGAGGTTTTTCTTCCTTGGCCTGTTTTGGACAAAAACCTCTCTCAGTTTTGAAAAATTCATCTTTTATTTCTCATAAACATCATTTGAGTGAAACCTATCCCGATGTTTGGAACAAGGGATTTGTCGAAATGAAGCGAAATGAAGGGGATAAGCGGCTTCTAAATTCTTGGGAAAATTCTTGGAAGTAGGGAGGGATGTTAAGAAGCAGGAGAAAGTGGAATTTCAAAGATTGAGTGAGGGGAAGGGGTGCAAAAAGACAAAACACAGGTCCAACCTAGAAAATTGCCAGGTTGTAGCAAGAAACTAGGGTTTGTGCGAAAATGAGGAATTTGGGGGATCTCAGTGATGGGAAGTGTTTGATAAGATATTTTAAGGATAGGGGAAGGTGTATGAACATCAGGATACAAGTTTTGTCGATGATTTGACCGTCCAAGAGAAATTGCCTTCAAAACCCTAGGAGAGGGAAATGACCTTACCTGGGCGCAACTGAAGCATGAACAAGGTGTAAAATGACCCAGTGGAACTTGACATGATAATGAAAACCCTTTGAATGATGGTACAATCAGCTGAATGGTGACATGGAATGTCATTTGAACAACTTTGACAAGGGTAAAATCAAACCCTAGACCTAATGCCTAGTGACCAAATTTTGCTTAAAGACTCACTGAAATGACAAAATTTGACCTTAACACCTTAAAATCACTTGTGTAAGAGAATGTTTGATCACTGGAGGAAGGCTACAAAGACTGACACTAACATTGGCTCCAATGGGGGATGGTAGCTCCTTGGAGGTGCCAAGAACAGTAGATCTCTGGAAGAGCTAGACAGTGCCTTTTGTCCATTGGGTTATGGAGTCATTATTTCAACAAACCACACAAGACTCCGACTCATTTATTGACTGAAGCGTGACTCATACTAACTCAATGCAAACTGAAATTATTGAAAAACTTGACTCTAAAAAACTAACTCAAAATAATAAGACCTGAACTTAAAATTTAAAGCTCGGTGGCAATACATGGCCACCTGTGTTCCTTGCAAGATAATATACTATCAAACTATGTTAAAATGCCAATGTAGCCAATCAAGCAGATGCCTTTCTGATTGATTCTCCTGATCAGATCTTCTAATCAACAACACATACTAGTAACTAGGCATCCAAAAACATGATTGACCATGATCTCCTTCATCACTGAATACTGCAATAATCACCTTCACTATTGACTGTAATAGATTTTCCACTGGATCATGAAGAACATGAAGCTTTTCCTCCTACTGAAGAAACAAGGTATCTTTTTCTCTTGATTCTGGTCTTTCTTCATAAATAAGAGTATGTTCCGGGTCTTCAAAAAATTCTGAACAAGTGGATGAACAGATTTCTTCTTCAAAGAACATTTCAGAACATGAAACATAGGAAGAAGAATCTGAAATGGAATCCTGAATGGTCTGTTCTGCTGAAGTCTGAATACATTATAGATCGTCTTCATATGATATGACAGGCAGATTGTCTTTGCATCCATAAATCATGAGAAAATAAACTTCACATGACTCTTGAAACCCAACATAATCGTTTATATCATCTACCATAAATTTACTCGAATCTTTTTCACTTACTTGAACAAAATAATCATCTTGATGTTCATGAGCTGACTGGACTACCTCTTTATGAAGGATTTGTTCTGATGACATGAGAACATTTGAATTCAAAACTTTGTTTTCTTCATTCCAGGTGATTTTAACAATAGAATTCTCTTTCATGGGACTTAGTACAAGGTTTTCTTGGTCACCATAATCCGAATCTAGATCTGAAAGGGCTAACTTAACGTTATCACATTCTGAAAGTAGAACTGGACTTCCCTGCATGTTGTCTTCTTCTATGGACAGATCCGAAATGACACTTTTTCTTTTACCACTTTCAACCATATGGAAATCTTCAACCTGCTAATCTATCAAGTTGTTCCCGGGGCTGTCATCCTTTTCAAAAGATGAAGAAGTTTCACCAACACTTTCTTGACCATGTATGCACTGCAAATATGCTTTAGCTTGAGCTGGAACATGACCGTGCAAGAGTTGATCTATCTCGTCTTTAGACAAAGGAGATAAGAACTTTTGTTTCCTTTTGCTCAAACAGTGATTGTCTTCAATATTTTCAAGTGGAGTATATAAATTTTCCTCATACTGCTGATCCATTTCATGTAATTCATGTTGACTATCAAGAGGCAAAACTCCTTCATCTTCCACTGTACTAAAATCTTGATCATGCTGCAAATTTTCATGATCGTCTTTACGCTGCTGAAAGGGATTTTCATATAGGGCTTCCATGATCTCATCATCCATAAAATTATCATCCTCATAGTATTTTTCAAGGCTTTCAATAAAAGTAAAAGCATGTTTGCAACAGTCATGAACTAGATTCAATGATGGATAAGAGTCTTTATATCTTTCAATGAACAGTGCATGAAAATATTTAAACAGTAAATACAAGCAAGCGGAAAACTTTCATACCAAGTTTGGGATTCACCTTCTAGAGTGGCCAGGAATATCTTCATTAAGCAATCTTCAGGAAAATCAACCTTCAACTTGCGAATATGCATGTGAAATCGAACTAGATGTAAAGAAGCGTCCTTCTTACCGTCATCTTTAAACGTAGACAGATTCCTTGACCAATCTACCTTCGGAATTTTATTTGGAAAGCCTGGAATGTGATCTCAGCTCATGGGAGCATATCTTCTTGCAATCCGCTCCTTTAAAAAAAAAACTCAAAGCTACTGATCCCTCTGCAGTGGAGTCACCATGAAGCACTGATTGCTGGATTCTTCAGTGAAAGGAGTCACCAGGTGAATGATTTCAACTGTCTTCTTATGTCTGATTGTTGTTCACCATCAACCATCAGATCTGAGCTTGATAGATGTGCTGGGGCAAAACAATCTTCAAGCAAACCATTTTTCCCCAGTGGAGTCGCCACTATGTTAGCACCTAAATCCGCCTTAGGCTGAATGAAGGCAAAATTCAGGGTAACCACAAACCACGCTCAGTCTGGTAGCTAGCCCTACCAGAACAGGAGAGGGCTCTCTCCGAGTCATGCTCAGTGAATAGATAAATGAAATGGCCTGAGATGACTTATAGTGAACTATTTATCTTAGGCTAGTAAGTGAATACGGATACAAGAAATGATTTTTATGAATGACTGTGTTTCTGGGATGATATGGGACCAATGGATCTCAATGAACAGAGAACTTAATACAAAGGCATGGATTACTTCGTGAGGAAAGATAGGCGAAAAGCCTAGCAATTTAGTTTAAGATGGTGCGGAATGGAGAGATTGATTAAGAGGGTGAAAAGGGCATGGACAACATGAATCCTTTTCAACAGAAGAATGAACACTGAACGTGAAATTTTCCCACAGGCAGAGCAATAAAATTGAATTCTACCTTAGCTAACTCAAAAAATTTCACTGGAAATGAATATGAAATGAACTATGAAACATAACAAGATACATATGAAACATAAGAGACACATTTGCTGCACTCACAGCCACATGAATCTCATGAAACAGAGCCACTGCCTTTCATTAATCCTCTGTAAAAAATATACAATGCAGAAACAGAGTTTCTTTCCCACAGTCTCCCAAAAATTACAAGCCAACCAACCCTTTGCAAATGGTTTGCATACAATATATAGAACATTCCATGAGGAGATAGAATGCCCAAGAGTTGGGGAGTTACTCAAATCATTACAAAATGTAGATGGAAAGCCAACCATTAGCTACAGGTGCAGCGTTACAAAGATGACAAATGGATTGGGTAACTGTTTGCCTTCCTTTGCCACTTCAATATAAGCCAAACTCGTTAAATTTTGCCTTAGTTTCTGAAAAAAGTGAAATGTAGATGAGAGGGCCCACTTGGAGAAAGTTGTGAATCAAAATTTCGCGAAACGGAGGTAAATTTGGCCTTTTTCCCTATATGCGTCGCGCCACTTTCTATATGCGCCGCGCCACTTTGGAGGCCGTTTTGAGGAACCTGCAGGAGTCCAAAATGTGCCCAAGTGTGCTTGTTGGAAAGCCTGTCCTGTCTTCTTTCCAACCTAAGTGAAATTTATGAATTTGGTGCTCATTTGCTCCTCCAAATCTTCATTCTCTCAAGACTACTTTGTGTGTGTCAAAACAGGGGCAGAGAGGTCATTTTTTGGGTGTTTTTGACCTCCTGGAGACTCAAATCATGCCCAAATTTCTTTTCCAAGCACCAGTAGTCGTGATTTTGCATGCTGAATCCAAAAATGCAAGCCATTTCGAATTTGGATCTCCCAATCCTAAGCGTCGTGACAGTGGCACGGCGCACAGGGAGAAAAAACCTGTGTTGTGACCAAAATTTTTCCATGTGACCAAAATTGCCCCAAATTTCTTGAAATTTGGGCTGGAGGTTCTCTAAGAGGCACTATGCTAGGCCATAAAGGCTTTAGCCAAGATTCAAAGCTGATATTTCTCTTTTTGCCTCTTTTTCCTCTTTGTTGCTTTGCTCAATTTTGCCTTCAAGCTCCTTATCCGAGCCTTGGAACTCATGTTCCGTGCCCTGTAATGATAAACCATCCTCCTCAATATGGTTTTGTCTCTGTCGGCCTTATCCAGCATTCTCTCAAGATGGATGTTGATGCACTCGAGCCAAGACTCACGGTCATTGTTAATCTCTTGCTCCAAGGTGGTGAGCTCGATCCTCCTTTGTTGGGCAGGTTGTCGATTCTCATGGATGCTTTGGAGCTCCATGATCTCATGCTAGTCCTCAAGTTGTTTGTTTCTCTGCTCCAAATACCTGATGATCCATTTGGCCCTCTCCAAATTGAGTGACAAGTCTTGGATCTCCGTGCTCTGCTCCTGGATGGTCATCCTAAGTTTGGCACTCTCCACATCTGCATCATCATCCTGAATGAGGATGAAGTCGGCCTCCTGTTCACTTGATGGCCACTCATCATGCATGGGCCTCTTTCCCTTTTCCTATATCTTTGTAGTCGATGCTAGAAGCAAGGCCCCTTCCACCCCGGGTGGAGATAACACTCACTTTGTTGCTACAAACAAGTGCCTACTCCCCCTCTGATATGTAATGAATACTGGCATAGTAGTGGTCTCATGATGCTCATACTGATGAGAAGGACCACCTATCTCATGCTCTGCCTTTGATAGTACCTGTGAAGTGGTGAAGAGGTCATGGGAGATGAAGTCCTCCCAAGCAATGCCCTGCAATCCCAACTGATGATCCACCAAAATACGGATAAGAGCAAAGTGATAAACGTTGTTAAGTTGCTGCCGAGGGGTCTTATGCTGCATGAAGGTGTTAATCCTCTCTATGTTCCTGCATATGAAAAATGGGAGGTTCATCATCCGCACCCTGGTAAAGTGCATGAGCAGCCTGTTGTGATAGGCATATAGATGAGAGAAGCTCCCCTCACAGCTGAAGTATTTCATGATCAATTTCATGAGTGGAGCATACTCATCTTTCAAATATCTGAATGGAAAGACTCTTGTGAGCTGCCTCAAGAATCTGACCTTAATGTAAGGCTCATAGTGTTTCCTATCCACCTTCTTTTTCTTGTGCCACTGTTCTCCAACATTCGGTATGCCGGTTGCCACTGATATAGTTTCGGGTGTCAATGTGAAGGTGACCCCAGTTAAGATAGACTAACCTCCATGTAGGTGAAGCACAAAAAGACGGGCCAACTCATGATGAACTCTAACATTAGCCACCCTTTGACAAAATTCAAAGCATGACAGATGTTGGAAACATGACATGGCAAGAGGTCATGCCTATAATTCTGTGAGGGTAGTGGGCTTATCCCTAACAGGTTTGCCACTCTTGTGATGTCTCCTGGGAGCCTGTTCTTCCGAGGATGAATCACTTTGTGTCTCCATCTCATACTCTGATGAATGCTCAGATGCCATGACTACTGTGTGTACTGTACTTGCGCTGCCCTTTGATGATGGTGTGAAGCTAAGTGTTGTTGTGATATCTGCCACCAAGGGGAACAATGAATAAGGGGAGTATTAGGAGGGGAGTAATATGATGGGAATAGGGGTTATGGGGAGAAGTTTGTTTAGGGATATGTAGGGGGTTTGGGTATTTAATAGGGTAGGGTTTTGGGGTGTTATGTTGACAAATAAGAGGAGGGGATAGGGAATAGGGTTTGGTAGTGTTTTAGGGTAGGGATAATAGGAAAAATAAGAAAGGGGTGATAGGGAAAAATGGCAAGCAAGGGAAAAATGTGGGGTGAAAATGGAACCTTGGAATCAACACCACAATTATGCAACCCTAACAACAATGGCTTTTGGTGTTTTCTTGTGGTTGGTTTTATGAGTTTTGTTGCAATCAAACATAGCCATGAACCACCATATCATTCATAAAATTTTATGAGAAAGCCATGATATAGATCCTACCTATCAATTTGAGGGGTTTCACAAGCAACTTGAGGAAATTTGGCACGATTTCGGGCCTTTCTGGGTGTGCGCCACATGCCAAACCCAATGCGTCATGCCCTGTGTGCATGCTGCACCCATAGAAATTTTTCACTGTGGGGTGGCTCTGTGTGCACCGCGCCCCTCTGTGTGTGTGCCGCGCCCTGGAAAATTCCTCCTACTTCACTCCAAACACGCACTATGCACTCTCAAACACTTTGCAATGTTTCCCTATGCACTTGATTTGCACAATGACTTTGATTTTGGTGGAAACTTGTATACAAAGGCTTTGAAGTCATGGGTTTAATTTTTTCCTCTTCAAAAACCCATTTTGTTAATTTTGTGTTTTGACACTTTTTCATTGAATTAAAGCAACACTGATTTTCACTTTTCCCTTTGAAATTTTAGCTCAAATGATGAAATTTTCGTCACTCTTTGCAGGGATTGCACGATAGGGCATTTGGCCATGGAAACCATGACTGCAGCTGAAGAAACCAACTGATGACTTTTTTGAAAATTTTATCACCAATGACATTGTTTGACTTTTCTTCTAAACAGAGTTTTGAAGAAGAGTCGAAGTCTATCCACATGACGATGAAACTCTCTGAATCATAACTTTGTAAGGGTCTCACTCTGGCCTGCATGGCTTTATTGGACATGGTTGAAGGCCAAATTGATTTAATCCCTATACCTAATGATCGAAAATGACTTTTGTCCATTAAAGGACCAGACCTTAATTGTTATGGAATTTAGTGATCATTGACAAAAGACCTAAGCTAGCAGGAGCCAGACATGAGGGGAAATGACTAGTATGACCTTTTCCGTCAAATTATGGCATGCCCCTAGCGGAATGCAACTGAGTGAATGGAGCGGGAATCCTAAAAATGAAATGCATAAAGAGTTTTGATCTCTGACGAAGGACTGACTAGACCGACTCTAACAGGATGCAACTACCTAGGTAAAATCAAGGGAGCATAACGAGAAGCCATGTTGGGTTGAATAATATGTGATTTTATGGGAGGTATAGATATATGAGTTTTTGGGATAGGTTGGGTCACTGTCTGTTATACTACTAGAGAAGTAATGGAGATTACAGAAGGGGTGGGACTAGTTGATGTAGGATGAATAAATTGGGAAGAAAGAGATGATGCTGCAATAGTGAGGGCAGAAAGTTCAACAAATTGTTGAATATAGGCTTGATGTACAACATGATCAAGTGCTGATACAAGATCTTGTAATTTGTCAAAGTTTTAGAGGGCTTGCTAATCAAATTCAGGTTCAACAGATAGTCCTACAGATATATAGGGTTGGACAGAATATTTATCAATTACTATTTGATCGACAAAACTTTCATATTTGGTCCTAAATACAATATGTTTGAATGGTAAGTCAACCTAAATATCTTGTATGGTAACAAACTTTTCTGGAAGAGAATTTTCCTTAGAAAGGGGACTATTACTTGACTTTCAGCTAAAATTATTTTCCTTAACAACTTTTTAGGATCATCTAAAATTTCGGGAGGTTGTGGATTAGGATGAGATCTGGTGTAAATTATCTTTGGAGCTATATCTTAAATGTGAGAGACACAATTTACAACCTCTAATCCTTTATTTATAAACTTTGGATCATTACTCTTCCTCAAATAAAGTTTTATGAACTAGGGAAGTTAATTTTGTAAAAATGAAATGAAGGATTGTTCTTCCCCAGTATGGTCGCTAGAATGTCAGCACTCTGTAATTTCTGAGGTTGTGAAGAAAAAACAGAGGTAACCACAAAACCACTTTGGAGCTTAGGATCTAGCCTTCCTAAACTCAAAGAGGGATCTCTCTATCAGATTTAAATTTGTTGTATTTAGATATTAGGCTAGTTATAAGAGTTCAAAGTTTGATTTTAAAATTGATTTGGTTGATTAAATGCCTAAAAATTCCATTGGGATATGGAGTCTACAAACTTAATGTGGATCTGTCTCACATTTTCAAAGGAGTTTCACAGGGCAAGGTAGCTGAACTAACTAGATCTTTTAGATTTAAATGAAATGCCATAGAAGAAAAGATATAGGTTCAATTGAAGCTAAAGAGCAGTTAATAATTCTTTAAATTGATATTTGAAGAAAACATTTAAATTATCCACAACCAAAATCAGAGTGTATCTTTCAACAAATTATGTTCATCAACTTATTGTAAAATAATTCAGATTTAAAAACACATAAGTATGGAAACAAAGAAATAAACACATAGACATTGAGAGAAGCCCTTCACCAAATAACCCAACACATGAATCCTATAAAGAATGTCCTTTTTATTACTAATCATCCCATCAAATGGAAATAGTACAATAGATTTCTAGAACGCAAAAATCAACCCTTCATACTTCAAAAAGAGAAGTATTTATAAGTTTATTTACAAAATATCCTGTCATAACTAACCAGGATGTATTTTAGGAATTCCTAAAGATAATCTATCTAACTGTTACAATAATTTAAGAAAATTGAAACTACTTGAATCGGTGGCACTAGATTTGTGGAATTGCTAAATATCTGGCCCTTCGAATCTTGTTGTGTTGTTGATTCTGAGTTGTACGACAAAATCATCTTCTTACTCTAGTAAGTTGCACAATTGATCCTAATGTTGTTCACTGGGGATGGCCATCTTGAGCAACTTCCTGTAGACCTCGTCCACTTCAGTATATTTGGAAATAGTTGGTTTGAAAATAAATATGTGCTTTATTTCATATTGGATGTCTAAATCATAAGTTAATGCCTCTAAAAACGCTTTCTCTATTATGATGTCTTTCACTCTTGCAAACTTAGAACCGTCTTTAGCAATGATCATCAATTTTTAGCTATAATCCAACCATGTTCTAAGCTTGTCATTTATCACTAATAAACTGGGAAGTCCAATTTTGTATAGGACTTCCAATTTGCTGAAGAACCTTTGTACACCAATGTCCAGAACTTGACATTTTTCTTCCAGTTGTCTGATCATTTTCCTTTTGGTCAACACCATTTTTACCTCTAGTATGGCCTTAGTCTTGTCCTCAATCTCGAGTTCTTCTAGCTCCTGCTTTTTTTTGGAATTGAGAAACTTGATGAGTTGATCAACTTCACTGGATTTATCACCCCACTGCTCTTTGATTTCTTCAATAGCTTCATTAGATTTATCAATTAATTCTTTCTGCTCAAATATGATTTATTATATGGCCATATTTCTATCATGGCTTCATCTATCCTTTTCCAAATGTTCTCCTTGACCTGGGATAGGGTATTACCCATGGCAATTTCATTTTCTATCTGTTGCACTCTTTGGGTAAGCCTCTGGGATTCATACAGCTCTGTTAGGAGAGAATTCTCATATCCAGTGTTCTGTTCCTGTAGGACCTTTACATCTTGTCACAATTTCTTTATTTCTTCTCCTTGTATCGACGTATTTTCCATTGACCAGGCCAGTTCTATAAAATCATCTGCAGTTGAGGTAGAGGGTACTGTAGAAGTGGATGCTCCTGCAATTGTAGATGTTGTAGGAATTTATGTTTGGAGTATTGATGAAATAGGCACTTCATCAAGAGGAACCATAGCGAGTTGAGAATTCTTCTCCTTTTCTTTGATTAGTTTATCCATGTCTGCTTCCATCTCTTTAATTTGTGCACTCTATTCCACAAGTAGCTTCAACAATTCCACTTTCTATATTTCTGTTTCTCCTAACTCCTTTGCTTGAGGATCTTTAGTGGTACGGAGATTCAATTTCTTTCTCAGGGATGATATATCAACATTCTTCTTCATAGTAATCTCTTCCATGGCCTTTGAATTACTTGGATCAAAACTTGCTTTGATCACCATCTCCTCTAAATATTTGATTCTATTATCTTTAACCAGAGAGGAAATTTTCTCCAATTTGAGCTGTGATTCAACATTGTTCAATGATAGTTGCAAATTGGAAGAAATAATGGTAGTCTGTGTGAAGGTCGAGTACACCATCTCTCCTATTTGCCTATGCATGTCCATCTGGCCCAAAGGGTGGACATCTTTTGCCTCAAACTCAAATGTGGCCTGCTTAAAATTAGTTGCTAATTTAGGTTGAGGTACTTGGTTCTGCAAGAATGCCATGTGCATTCTCCCTTTCTCTATATCATAGGCTGAAATGAGCGTGTGTTGAATTGAAGAATATTATTTCCTGAATTGAATATAAATGTTGTCATGGAGGGCTTCAATATTCCTCTGTTTTATTTCCTTATACCTTTGAAATATGTCCAATTGCCTTTGTTCAATAAATGACCATATTGTATGAGTTGTTGTGGTTGGATTCTCTTTAGCGGTTGAGGATGATGGAGAATCAGTGGTAATACTACCAAATTGTAAAATATGAAGACCAGAGAGTACAATAGTATCCTGTGTTTCCTCCCTTGGTGTGAAATCTACCTTGGAGCTTGTCTTTGTTTTCTTCATGTAAATATCCAATTCCTTTGCTAAGAATTTTGTTACTGGAGAAGAATCATCTTCTCTTTTCATTTTCTCAGTTTCCTCTCTAGGGGTAGGAGTCTCTGAAGCGGTTCTGGACAACCCCTGCTCCTCAGCCTCCTGCAATGTGTTCTCTACCTAATGTTGTTGATTCATATATTTCTCAAGTTTTGGACTTTGGGTATGTATATAAGGGGTTGTCTTCTGCTCCACCCTTAGCTTAGAAATTACCCCAAAGGGTCATAAGACCATGTGAATTTGAGGGGAAAATTCATCTGTTTTATAAGCAGGTTTGCCTCCTCTCCTACTGCTCTACTATTATAGATAAATGGCCATATCTGTGTTTTGATTATGAACTATGAATTCTTCTTGGCTGCCAGAAAATGAATGTTATTTGATTGGATTATTTTCCTAATGTATTCTATGGAAAATATCCTCATAGGAAGGTACTTTGGTAGTTTATAGGGTGGAAGCTTGGAGCCATAAAACTTGATCTTTGTATAATTTTGGTATAAATATCAATCACCTGTTTTCACCTACTCACTGAGATGCAACACCTTTTGAATGTCTTCACTGATCCTAGGAATTTGTTGGCTGCTCAACAAACAAGTTCTTGGACATATGAATTGGTCAATGAAGTCTTTAAACCTATACTCTTATGAATGTTTTTTGATAATTGAAGTCCAAAAAATTATAGACTGAGGCTCACCCTGCTGACTGAGTTTCTGGACTGCGAAAGGAAACCTATCTGTATGGAATAAAAGAAACATATACATGAGAATAGAAGAGTATCTGAACACTCCTTAAGTTATTAATGGAAGGAATTATTCATGTATGACATTTCCAAGAAAGTTTCCATAGTAAAAAATTAATAAATGTCCTTCTTTTGTGGAAAGGATGGACATAAAGCCTCAAATAGACTCATCTACCCATTCATCTGAGAAATATCCAAGTAGGCAAGACAAGACATAGATGATCTGTCTAGTTCTTTGGGGGAAAATAAAAGAGGGATAAGGGGGGTTTTCCTTGGGAAATTGAGAATCTTTTGGCAGGAAGACTTCAAAAATCCCGATGATTTAAGGAAAAGTGAGTTTTTGGTAAATCTCTTTGAGAGCATCGATTGAGAAGGGAGTTAGGGATTCACTGTGTGGGATTTGCAACATCTAATTTATACTCTCAAGGGTAATGGTGAAAATGTTTTCACCATTAAGCGATATGATGGCTCTTTTTCTTAAGATGTAAAAGGCTTGGCACTTCAGGAAAAATCCAGGGAAATAATAAGTTTGGGGGAATATGAACAGGGTTAATTTGGACTGCCAAAGCCTAATCTCATCAGACTCGTCTAGATATGTGTCCCGAAACCAATAATGTAATTCAAAGAGGTCGAATTCACACTGTGTTTAAGTAATTTTGTATTCTCTATCAGCTAAGGGAATGTGATCTAAATCCACAGAGGGAGAAAGAATTATGTTTACCACAGTGGCATTAGTTTTGATTTTTGGGGGCATTGTTATAACAGGTTGAAATTATAGAAGATGACAGTGCCAGTTGCGTGGGAAAACAACTTGCAGGTTATTACTCTGTCAGCAATGGATTGTGGATGAGGGAAAAAGAATATCGAATTAATACGGGTAAGAGAATATGATAATGAAGAAAGAAAGAGATCGAAGGTAAGTATAGGGATTTATAAATTTTCAATGGAGTGAGATCGTTTGTTGAAACGGTCAATTGGGGGAGCATTTACTGTGCAACAAGAAACCACAATGGGAGGAAGTGGCAATGGAAGGGTATAATGGTTAGTTGACGTGGCACTAAGTGATAGGTAGAAAATGGCGCGGGACCGTTGGCGGGAAAGGGAGTAAGGGCTGAGTAGTTTTTGGAGGGGGGTATGAGTGGTAAGTGGTAAGTGAAGCGGGGGGGTTTGCGAAATGGTGTCAAAGGGATACATAGCGGCAGGGCCCAACAGGGAAACCGCTTTTCCGGACATCCCCCCTTGTCGATAAAGGGAGACATGGTAGGGGAGGCCAAAAAGGCTTGAGAGTCGTCCAATCAAACAAGTGATGTGATCGGGAGTGGGGAGATGTGCACCTTTTAGGCCTTACTAAAAAAACATCTCATCGTGCATATAAGTTTACAATAAGGTTCAAAATTTGGACAAATAATGCCACATATGGAACTTTTATGATAAATTCAATTCCCCCCCAAGCTAACCTAACTAAAACCAACTAGGGTGCATTAGGAGTGCAAACCCTTAATTATTTTGCAATTTAAAGGACTAAAAACACCTATCCAAACAATAAAAACTAATATAACAATTGCATTAATATGGATTAGAATGTTGGATTACTTTGGTCATCTAACTTACCTAACCTAATCTTAGCCAAGATTATACTATTTGGCTAAATTATTCATTCTAATCTAATTGACATAAATTGAAATCTTCTTGAACATGATTAAGCAGTATGTTTCAAACAAGAAAAAATATTGTGGCATGTTGAACATGCTACACACAATTTCATGAATTTATTTTTCAAAAATTATTGTATTATTAGTGGCACTTCAACTAGCATCACTTTCCACTTCTTTCCTTTTCTGTGGGGTTCTTTTATCATTTATTTTTCCTTTTCTATTCCATTATATATATATATATATATATATATATATATATATATATATATATATATATATATAACCTCTTTTTAATTTTTATTTTTATTTATATACTTTTTTTGGAAATGGTTTGCAATATATAATATTAGTTACAATTGGAAATACTGAAAGAAATCACTCAATCATCATTTTATCCTATGAATGGTAGGACCCTAACAAAGTGTTTAATAAGTAACCATAATATCTACAAAGGATTTCAAATTCAAAAAGAAAGGTTTATGGATCCTATGACCTCATACTATGGAATTTGGGAAGGAAAGATGGAGGGATGTTCTTCATATGAACACTGATATCAATATCTTGAATGTGAAATCCAAGAGGATATTTCTCATTGTCATCATCTCTACCCATTTCTTCTACCTTCGCTTCGACATCTTCTTCTTCTACCTGCAAAAGTGGATGGTGTTGTGGTTTTGACTGCACCACATGATCAAATGAGGGGGGGCATTGGTGTTGGAGAAGTATTTTTTGTTTTTTCTTTTCAAAATTGAAAGAGAATACTAATACAATGAAATTTTCTATTCTTGAAATGAAATATTCCTAATGCATTGCAATTTTTCTTTCTTTGAAATGAAATATTCCTAATGATTTTTTTTCTAGTAGAAAGTTAAAAAAATGAACTAACTACCCAAAAAAACAATGCATACTTTGACACCTCCCTGACAATAACATCAAAAAGTGATGAGCCCAAATATTTCAACAAGAATGTTGCAACTCCAAAGGCTACCAACTTAAATTATCCACCTACGTTTTGTACAAACTCAAGAGGTGTTGGCACTATATGTGTAACATGCAATGTGTCCTTCTATGGTTGATCTGATACAATGAAGTGAATATCATGGGATCAAGCCTAAACTAATTGTAAAGAAGCTTGGTTTTTAGATTTTGTAAATAAAATTTATTTTAAATTTAAATGATGAAATATTATGATTATATAAAGAATCATGTTATTAAATTAAACTAGGCTTTGGAAGATCAGTAGAATAATCTTTTAATAATATAAATTTATCTTTGTAAATATTATGCATTCCACTACCATGTATTCAATTGTTGAGGAGTCATATTTAAGTCATACCTGGATCGTGTCTATATCTCTGAGAAGTCAATGGGCACTTTCAATTTCACTAAATAGACTTTCCTCTAACTGACCTACTTACAACAACTCCTCAGGAAGTTGAAGTTGAATGGCCAGCTCAAGGTTACCTAAGTTGAGGTCATTAGTGGGTGGCTCTTTTCTCATCTATTATTGTTTCTAACAAGTATTCAGAAATTTTCCATAGCTTATGACGACAAGGTCTTGTATTCTTTAAATGGCAATGGATTAGCCCCTATACTAGCACCCGCCCCTACTATTATTTCGATGTCAGCTGCAAATGAAATCAGCTTCCTCGTCCTACCATTGCTGACGGTATCTATCGGCTACCCCTTCTCTTATGGAAGTAGTCCGTTAGGCAAGAAGGACGAGAGTTCAAAATTACAACGATGGTTGTGTACGTTGTACACTTGTCGGCATGTTACAGAGTGCAAGTACTATGGATGAACCCTTGGATTAGAAAACTTCCATTTTCCTCTTTGCAACAGGTGAGAATGGTTTTTCGTAGTCCTGGTCACAGGTGAGAATGGTTTTTCGTAGTCCTGGTCACAGGTGAGAATGGATTAAAAAGTTTAATCTTATGTATAAAGATATAATATTGTTTAATAATCAAAT
The DNA here is from genome assembly GCA_000404065.3 of Pinus taeda. Taxonomy (NCBI): domain Eukaryota; kingdom Viridiplantae; phylum Streptophyta; class Pinopsida; order Pinales; family Pinaceae; genus Pinus; species Pinus taeda. Next base: position 154,468 of record APFE030449979.1, on the reverse strand, counting down.
ATATAATTTTGTGGGCAATGATATATACCAGGAAACAACTATTCTCTAGACTAATAGATTTGAAGTAGAAAATTACACACCATACTATTTATGGATTTAAGCACTTTCAGCGGAACTCTGACTAATAAACTAACGCTACCCAAGTGTTCGTTGGGGAAATAGTTGCATGCAGACCTCAGCGCAAAAATATAAAATAAATGAATGAAGTCAATGACGTAAGCTATTTTATAGGAGAGTTTTTAATATAAATAAAGATAAATATAAGCGTAACAATTGTGTAGAGCCGCCATTCCCCGTCAGCTTTGATTGAGATTTTAATCATTGTCCTGTTCCAACTAAATTTTATGTAACATTCGGAAATGTTATAGTGTAGTCAAATACCCTTTTTCAAAGCAATTTAATGACATTTTAATACATTGATTTTGTTTTCATAAATAAAAAATTTGATTAAATTTTGTTTTATATATATATATATTTATAATATTATATATTATATATAATTTCTTTTTAATGAATTCTTTATATTTTTATTTTATTTTGTTTTAAAGACATCAACCACTTAACAATATCATTCACTAACGCTTTTAGTAAGTTTGGGGAGAGATGTTTTCTGATAACATTATATTAAATGTTTTATTAAAAATTAAGAAACTCAATATTAAGCTCAGTAAAATATTCTAATGTTTATTATAAATAATATAATTACATCAATTTAAAGTATCAATTTAAAGTAATTAATAGTGAAAATTTTATAATTTTATTTATAAGTGCTTTTTATTTTTAGTATGAGGAAGGTTTGTAAATTTTTCACTATTTAATATGGGGATTGCATTACATCTAAAATAAAGTTTAATGTTATAACTCACTATGAAAAAGATGTGAAATTCATTCCATGCTCAACATAGAGTTGACATTAATATTTCAAAACATATATGATGATCATGATGGTTAACGTTCACTGAGACCAAATTTTGGTTTATGTGAGAGATAAAGAAAGAATTATATGTAAAAAAATGTTATGTTTTTACTTTTGCAATAATATTTCAATTTCCATATTAAATAACATAATTTTATATCAATTTTATATATACATAGATAAGGAAATTTCCATATTAAGTAACACAACATTATATTAACTCTATATATAAATAGATAAATAAACTCAATGTAATTTTTTTGTTTCTATTTTTTCTTTTGGAGTGTGAGTTACTTGTGTAATTCATCCATTATTCAATATGTATTTTGAATAAAATATTTGAACATCCCTATTAGCTAATATTTCATATTAGCTTTACATATACATATATAGAAAGAAAGGTGTAACACCCTTAGAGGAAAAACCAAAGTTACTGTTGTTAATATTTTACTTTTGTTTTTATAATGTTGAAAAGAAATGAGAAAAGAACAGTTATAATAATTAGTAGTAAATTTCTTTTATGAAATTCAGGAAATGATTAGAGTCAGAACATAATGATGATTTTATGATAATCTAAAGAAGTTTGGGAAACAGTTGGAGGCACTTATTATTTAGTTTCCTTCTTCTAAAGATAAAAGGGCTAGTGAGGGACTAAGAGGGGGTAGGCTACCAGAAGGGGAGCCACCAGAAGAAGAAGAAGGATACATGAGGACTAAGAGGGGGTAGGCTACCAGAAGGGGAGCCACCAAAAGAAGAAGAAGGATACATGAGAACTGTAGAATTATTTCCAAAGCTGATTGGGGCTAGTGGAATTTTTTTCAATCAAATTGACTTCTGAAATTCCAAATTGGACTAGTGTCTTGAGTTTGGAAGGGTAAGGACTCGTTATGCCAAACGAATGCTCAATGGGGAATCTGGATGTAATATCCAGTTCCGTTGGAAGGGTGGAATGGTCTCATTCTGGGCACACTCAGTCAATTAGTTTCAAGAATGGCAGATAAGTAGAGCTTATACTATTTTGAAGCTTTTATTTCTAAAAGTTTTGTTAAGTTGAAAATCATGTTGCTCGAATTTCAAGAACAAAGTCCTGTCGGAATTGAATAGTGGGAGTATTCTGAATAAAATTACAAGAAAGACTACTTGTTGTAGTCTAAGTTAATTTATACCCATTTTGATATAATTATTCATCTTAAATTGTCACTTTGATGAATAGATGTGATGAGTATTACCAGTGGCCAATATTTATGTATTCATTTTTGATATAATATTTCATTTAATTTGTCAGTATGATAAAAAGACGTGATGGGTTATCATAGGAATATTAGAAAGAGTATATTTATACATAATGAAAATGAAAAAAAAAGGGTCTTATAAGTTTGGAAGGCAGGATGGAGTGAAACCCCTCGTGACCATTAAGAACACTGTGAAGAAAACCGTGTATAAACCTGTGTCAAAAACCATATGACCTAAGTAGCCTCTGTGGGTGGTTATAAGTTGGAGACATGATGTTCAATAATGGAATGATTTTCCACTGGACACAAGGAGGAGAGCGGACTATCGTTATTAATGTTAATGGGTCCCTGAAAAGAAATAAGAGCCCCATGTGGCATGCCCACTTTTAGAGCCGTTCCAACGCTCAATTGTTACTAGCAACCATAGGAACAACTCTTTATGAGGACATTTATATGAGTTAGTAGCTCGAACTGTAATAACAATGCTATTGAGAAAGCTAAATAGAATATAAACGTTGTACTAAAGACTACTAAACTCAAGCCATGATAGGAAAACTTGCAAGTACAGTAAGTAATGGGAAACTTGTATCTATTCAGTGGGAGAAAACCAAAATAATGCCTGCATAATTGTATTATCATGAAAATAGTAACAGAACAAAACCATAAATTCTGGGTATCAAAGAAATCCATTTGCGAACTAACAACTACATTATATAATTTAATGATAAACAAAACGACGCCCTCGTACAAGATGGATTGTTGTCTTTGAACAAAAGAAATATTAAAACCTAGAAGGATATCCATAAAACAAAAATTGTGCAAAGCAAAACATAGAACCATTTAATTTGACAAGCTTGCATACATCCTTTGCTAGGTATTAAACCCCTCCATAACTAAGTACCCATAGTATTAAGTGCCTCCTGAAGTTCTCAGGAGTCTGATAAACTACATTTTTATTTATAAATTAACAAAACTGGATTATGCGTTAATAGTAGCAGCAACTACCACAGAGATAGAGGGTCTCTAGAAAGGAAATGGAGTGAACTTGCCTTCTGTTTTGCGAACCCACCTCAGTACCTAGAATGCTAAAACAATATTGCTCACGAATAGGAAAGAAGACAATGAAGTGCTAAGGTACTTAACACAGAGTACAGATTGGGGAAGGAACGATTGTTCTTACCCATTAAATGCTAAGGTTTCAGCCATGGCCGACATTGAGCTGCATTGAACCAAACAACCGGAGAGATTTGGAACCCTGGTGAAGCCTGAACATTCAATTGAAAAGTATTACCTACGAATTAGAGAACAAATGCATTAGTTAATGCTGGAGGAGGACGGAAGGAAAACAACCACCATCTCAATACACCAAATGCAAAATAGGGAAACGCACCTCTGAAGCAAGAGCGAGTAATCAAACTGGATAAAACTTCAACGCCAGACCAGAATCCCTGTGGACAAACAAGGCTGTAGTAGGGTCTACAAAGCCAAGGTTTAAAACCAAAATTAATGGACAAGCATGGTAAGGGTTCAACGAACACAATGTGGTTGCCTGTAAACTGAATGGAATGAAAATTGTTAATCAAATCCCAACCCTGTGTGCTAAGACATTCACACTAACCTACAGCTGAACTCTTTTTCCAGAGGGTGTTACAGAGCCTCCCCATCAACACAACAATCAAATGAAGGAATGAGCCTTAGACTCCGAAGGAAGTTACACCAAAAACAACATCTCCTCACCAGAGTCATTGGATCGTTAACCCCAGGATCAATGGTGTGAGGGAGAACATTTGTCCACCTTGTTGGTATGCATCTGGAAGAGTCCCGTATGTCTGAGGTACAGTTTATTTAATCCATGAATTAAGTGCAGTTAAAACCAAAGCTCCAAGGGGATCACACGCGCTTAACCGAGGTTTGGAAACCCATCAATAATTACAACCAAGATGGGATGAAATAAGGCTATGGAGTATTAATCTCATTAAAGTGGAATAGTGAACCTTAGAGGGTTAAAGGGTCAGTGCATTAGGAATAATAAATGACCACATTACTTTGTAATTAATTTATTAATAATTGATTTTTTATTTTTTTTGATGTCATAGGTAGCTATTATAAGTGGTATCAGAGCCTTCAGGTTTCTACACTAAGGCTTGAATGGATGATCATAGTATAACAAAAATAATTGTGATGCACAAAGAAAGAACAGTGGCACATCATGCGACGAGGAGCAGGATTTTCCGCCTCTGGAGGGACAACCGAGAATAACCCAGACGTGTGGGTACAACTAGGATAGCCACATCAGAATACAAACGTTGCATTACTGGAGACAATCTAGCAATTACGAGCTGAGATGTTGAATTTACGATTTGACAAGGAAAGATTATGATTGGAGCAGGAGAAGTTATGAATTTTTTTTTGGATAGCAAGAATCAAAGAAATCCTAATCCCAGTCGGGATGAGGAAAATAGAACTGAGTTGCATAGACAACAAGAGGAACATTCAAAGTAGGAGGGAGGGTGAAATGGCCATGAAGGAGAGTCTGATAACATATTCGATAAGAAAGGATTTAAGAGACAAAAAACTGAGCTTCAAGGGGAATTTAGGAAGATCAAATCATCGATATATAATAGAGAGGCTGAGGAAGTGGCAGAGGCATGGTTAATCAACATGAAGAAATACTTTCAAATATACAAATATGATGATAATTTGAAGGCAACATTAGCAATATACCAGTTGGAGGGTAAGGCCACCTTGTGGTGGGAAGAAATTAAAATAGTCAGGGATATTGATGAACAAGAAGTTACATGGGAGCCTTATAGAAGCATTTCAAGGATAAGTACCTAACTAAGCGATTCTATGATGAGAAGGTGAAAGAGTTTTATGGCCTGAAAATGGGACAACAATCTATGGATGAGTTCATAGCTAAGTTTACCTCCATGTTGAGATATGTTCCATATATTCGGGAAGAGAAGGCTAAAGTCCAGCGCTTCATCAATAGTTTACCGAGATATATGAAGGAGAAGTTGGAATTTAACAATCCTAAAATGATGGATGACATAGTTAGAAAGGCTCAAATCTTCTATTATCAGATAAAACAGAAAGGTGAGGGTACCAAAAATTGGACTGGTAAGAAGGGAGAAAGAAATTTCCCAACCAACAAGAGCATGAAGAGTGCTAGTACCAAGTACCTAGGTCAAAAATGACCAGGTGGATCTATAAATAAAAATAAGCATAGGTATAGACAACACAGTGAGATAAAACAAAGCGAAGCATCCAATAAGCTGGAAACTTATCCAATTCCTAAACCTCCTTTTCAATGTTGGGGTTGTGGAGAACCCCATTACTACAAAAAATGTCCCCAATGAGGGAGATCGAAACCAGTTACAAATGTTCAAGAAGCTTCTATTATTGGTGATTTGGCAAGGAACATATCAAGGATTAACGCGACATTAGAGGATCGATGGGAAGAATATCAACCATTGATGGTAGAGCTAGAAGGTAAAATATCCAGCCACCCTATTTCCATTTTGATAGACCTGGGTGCAAGCCTAAGCTATGTTAGCCCGAGAAAGTTGATTTATATCATTTAACAAGTATAACATTTAAAAATCCTTGGCTGGTCTAGTTAGTGATATGAGCTACGAGAAGATTCAACACAAAAATAGATGATTGTGTAATTGAATTGGGAGGACAAGAAATTAATGCCAAGTTAAATGTGTTACCCTTAGGGTCCTACGATATGCTTATAGGTATGGACTCGTTAGAACAAAATTGGACCTTAGTAGACTATAATGGAGAGACCATTAACTTCCTATCTGATAAAGTGAGCAGAGTAGAAATTTAGGGCATTAAAAGATAATTTAAATTATGACCCATTACAGCTCATCAGTTAGGGAAAATTATCTGAAAAGGCTACCAAAGTTATGCAGTCCAAGTAGGATACACTAACTCTAAAGGTAAACTATCTATTTTGGATAGCATATCGACTGTTCAAGAACTTAAGGATGTCTTCCCAGAAGACATTCCCAGGCTGCCACCCAAAAGGAACCTGGATTTACTATTGAATTGATCTTCGGAGTAGCTCCCGTTTCAAAGGCTCCTTATAGAATGAGTATTCCAGAGTTTACAAATTTAAAAGTGTAGATTCAAGAATTACTGGACAAAAGCTACACTAGACCTAGCGTGTCCCCTTGTAGGCCCCAATTTTTTGTTTGTGAGGAAAAATGATGGTACTATGCGGTTATGCATAGATTACAAACAATAAATTAATCATAAAAAAAGTATCTCTTACCTCGAATAGATGATATATTTGACCAAGTGAAGGGTGCGGTGGTATTTTCAAAAATTGATTTACGATCTATCTATCACCAGATCCATATTAAAGATGAGTATATATATAAAACAACATTTCGGATGCGTTATTGTCATTACGAGTTTGTAGTTCTACCCTTCGGACTCACTAATGCTCCGACCATTTTTATTACTATGATGAATGGGATTTTTCACCCCTTTTTAGATAAATTTGTCCTCATTTTCATTGATGATATCTTGGTGTACTCCAGGAGTATAGAAGAACATAAAGAACACTTGCGAATAGTATTACAGACCCTAAGATAAAACCATCTTTACGCCAAGGTCAACAAATGTGACTTTTTCAAGGACCAAATTCAGTAACTGGGGCATATTATTTCTTCTGCTAGTATAGCGGTAAATTCAGAGAAGATCAAGACTATCATGAACTAGCCTTTCCCAACAAATTTTGTGTATATGTGCTCTTTCATCGGTCTCGTTGTATATCATAGACAATTTATAAAAGGATTCTCCAAGATAGCATATCCAATCACCTCCTTGGAGAGAAAGGGAACAAGTTTTAAATGGACGAGGGACTGCCAAGAGAGTTTTGAAAAGCTGAAGCAATTTCTTACCACGTGATCTGAAATGGGGGTTTGATAACTTGTTATTCTTACAAGAACCTCCCACTCAGTTAAACAAATAAATGATATAGCTTATATATGACATTTGCGGAATTAAATACTTGAGACAAGTGTGTGTTTTCTTTTAACGGTTTAAGTGCTTTAAGTCGATTTTTTTATGTTGATATTGAACACATATAACAGTGATATAATGCAGCAAATAAACATCAACATCAACACATAACAACAAATTTAATCTTGACTTGGCTCTTTGGGATTATGGCATAGTTTCTTTTACAAGTTCCACACTTAACTCCAAAGGTTACTGAACTGAACCAATGGGCTTAGAATACCATCTATATCCCTGTCATGGCTGTCATCACTCTGCAAATAGATGTAAGCTCCCTTAGACTTGTTTCCTTCAATCAGTGCTCTGAGCTACCTTGAGCTTCTTGATGGCACTAACTCCTTTAGAATTATTTAACTGTCTCTGAAAACCTAATCTACTATCTCCAGCACATATCAAACACTGAAAATAGACTGATCATTTGCTCAAAATGAGCAGTAAATCCCAAACTAGGCCTTCCTCCATGGTTGGCACTCGGCTGCCTAAAACTTCCCTGTAGCATCTCGGCCTTTAGAATTCTTCAAATGCTTTTGAAAATCTCTGCAATGGATTTAGAAGGTCCATTATAGTGAGGAATGATTGTTGGTTCTCTGAGAATGAGTATTGGTAGCTCCTACAACTACCTCCAACTCCTGGTGGCCTTGACCTCCAAAATATCCTTAGATGAAAATCTCTAAGAAGATGACTTCCTCATCTTCTCTAGACTATTCCATTAGCTTCAAAAGGCTCCAATTAGCCTAGCTAGCCTCTTGTTTCACTCTCTCTCTCTCTAGTCCAAAACTGCTCCTGGAGTACATTTAATCAATATCCCCTAGGGATACTCCACCAAATTTGGTGAACTGCACCTAACTCCAGTTAAACTTGGCATATCTGCCTAAGTTTAGCCAGTCCACCAAACTAACTGATGTAGGTGAGATGTTATACTAACTGTTTGGGCGCGCATATGAGGCGGTATAATCCCAACAGTTAGGGATAGTCCTCACTGGAAGCATTTCAAATAGCGGAATCTCCACCGTCGATCTATCCCACTCTATCCAATAGATATCGCATCATCCACTCACCAACTAACTTGGACGATCTCCATCATCGATATGACACGTCCAATCGAACAACTATCGTGCAATCTCGCGTAGATTCTTGCATGACTGATATCAGGTCGAGAGCATGTGAGAAGAGTAGTTTTCCCATGCTACGTGTCGACTGCCAAGGTTAATTGCATGAAATTGTAGAATACCATTTACAGCTTTTTGTCCACACGAGACACCATTTCCCACTTTCTGAATACTACCCACATGCTTAATATGGAACTTAAAGAAAGTTTTTTAAGGAAATGTTTAACGCTTACCCCAAAAGGGAATATTAATCTTTTTAATATTTTCAAAAACCAAATTAATCTTGGTCAAATGTCCAAAAATTGCAGTTTACTAGTCTTTTCAAATTGTGATAACTCCTTCATACAGTATCGGTTTTTCGAACCATTCACAACATTGGAATCATGAAGACGAGATCTATTCGGTTGCTCAGGTTCAACACTCTTTCAAACACTTTGAAATTTGAGCTATCACTAAGGTCATTAATCAATATCTGATCAGTCCTCCTCATTAGGAATCTTTTGGGCACCAAAAGACTGATATACTGATTTGTACAATAGATGAGAGTACAAGGCCCTCTTCTTTCAGCCTCCATACACTTGTCTTGGATGGCTAGTGCCTTTGAACCAAGACTTGAAGGTAGTCAACACTTCCCTTCGTGGATGCGCTTGTCCTCCTGTTAAGAACTATCTTCCTTGAACTCATTCAAAATTTCTATTGAGAAGTTTACAGAAGATAGTTGAACATCGCTTCCTTGATCATCGACCCAAGGTGGCTCAAACAAATGTGAGATTACATCATAAATATATTCATACTTAACTTCAATTTTCATATGTACCAATGAAAGTATGTTTTACAGTGTCAAGAAGTCAAACCACTTCTTACCAAGCCACTTCTATGGTGACTATTGCTGTTGCAAATCTTCTTCTGACATCTTGTCAAAAACAACATAATGCAAAAAACACAACTTGATGACATAAATTCACATCATGTGAATCATCATCATGCCTCAAATCTTGTGTACAAATAATCAACTAAATCACAAGACGACAAAACATACCTTTTTCAAACAACTGACTCTCCAAGTCAAACATGTACAAAAAGAACTTGACAATTCTTTTTCAAAGTAGAAAGGATTCCACCTCTTGTTAAACACTTTATCATTATCGCCCATTTTCAATATTGGAGACAAAATCAAATTTTCCAAGTCGATATGACATTGCATGCATGTTTAAACAAATCAATGGAGCATCAAGTCAATTACACATACATGTTCAAATACAATGAAATCATCAACATTCCTTTGCTCATACATACCATTCTCATTCATGTATTCCATTCTTCAACTTTTTCTCATACACAATCATAAGTACAAGATCCTCAATCATAAGTAAATGTACTTACAAATCTGAAATAAACATAATTTTGTTGCAATAAAGCAACTCTCATACTCAACTTTTTCATTCACCTTTTTGGTAAAACCTTGCAACTTGCATTCCATTGGTAAAGAAATGTATCAAATCAAAAGACATGCAACCTTAATTGGATAAGAAATCTAACCATTTCTTACCAATCCATATCAAAGGTGCTTCCTTTAACTGCACACCAACATCAACAAATGAATCATCCGGAAACGCATCCATTATGGAAACTTCCTTTCCATTCTTGCCATTCTCTTTTTCCATCTTCTTCAAATTTCGTGGAAGCATTGTTGGATTCAAAGTCCAACACTTTTAAGCAATATGTCCTTGCTTATGGCAATAATTGCAACACATTTTCATCCTCTTTACAACATAATTTTCCTTGTCCAATGGAGCTTTGTCTTCTTGCCTCCTTTTCTTCAAAAGTTTCATGTATGTGTCCAATTTCTTCCAACATCTAGAAACACTATGGTTAACCAAACAATAAAAGGAACATGCAATTATTTTCCAATGCTTATGTGGAAATTTACCATGCTTTACATAATCAAAAGAAATGTGATTGAAATCATATTTATACCTTCCTCTTTCGCCTTTGTTGCCTTCACAAGAAGGTGAATTGAACGAAGAAGTGGCTCCCTTCAGAACACCATCAATCTCTTCAATGATTTTAGAGCTTTCACAACTCCCTCGTTCGAGTGCATGCTTATATCCACCTTCTTCATGAAAAGTATGTTTCAAATAAATGCATTTCCCATGAATAAAATCTTTACAAACTTGAGGTAGAGAACCTAGAATGAAACTTCTTCTAGGAACTGTTTCAATTGCCTTCATGGCTGCTTTCGAAATTCTCCATAAGATTGTCGATAGTCAAGACCCAAATACTTAGTCCTTTCCTCAACCGTTATTGGCTCAACAATGCCTTGTGCATGTTTTCCCATTCATTTTCCTTCATAGCCCATTTTTGACATCAACCTGGACGCTATACCTCTTGTATGTTTTTCAAAAGAACCAACACAAACATTCTTAGAGGAAATTGAAGAAACTAGGATTGTTTACCTCTTCTTTAAACTGATTCTTGACTAAGACTTCTTTTGCAATAAGGAGCTATGTCTCCAACTTATGCATTTTTTCTAGGTTCATATTTGCAATATGAAGTTGGCTCTCCTTTTCCTGCAATTTGTCAAAAAGAAACTATTTCTCTTTCTTCATGAAATTGAACTACTTTCGAAGTTTGGTGCTCTTCCTTTAATCTTCATACATTTGTTTCACCATATCCATCATGATGAACAAGTCTTGCTTCATGTCTTCATCAAAGAATCTTGTGAAGGAGGAGGATTTTGAAAACTCACTTGTAGAAGTTGTAATTATAGAAATGAACAAAATAACTTCAACAAAATTCACAAAGATTTCAAAGAACTATTGACAAAATTTCTGAAGTAAATGGAAGTAAAGTCAAACTATTATTCAAGAAGCCTTTCGAAAATAAACCTTCTTGTACTTCAAGGGTTTCCTTGAGATCCTTTAAGTAAGGAGAATGCCTTCATCCCTTCTTCCTTAATAAACTTAAACAATAGTCTGTTTACAAACAATTAAACAGTAAAATTCTTTATATTGTTTAAACACCTTTCAAGTCAAACAAGCAACCTACTGCTATGTCAATCAAGAAACTTATTGCTATATCAATCAAGTAGCTTTCTTCGATACCACCTGATCTGAAATGGGGGTTTGATAACTTGTTATGCTTACAAGAACCTCCCACTCAGTTAGACAAATAAATGATCTAGCTTATATATGACATTTGTGGAATTAAATACTTGAAACAGGTGTGTGTTTTATTTTAATTGTTCAAGTGCTTTAATTCCAATTTTTTTTAATTAAACCCATATAACAGCCATATAATTCAGCAAACAAAAATCCACACATAATAGCAAGTTTAATCTAGGAGTTCACAAGTTTAGACTTGTTTCCTTCAATCTGTGCTCTGAGATACCTTGAGCTTCATGATGGAACTAACTCCTTCAAAATTCTTTAACTATCTCGAAAACCTCATCTAATATCTCCAGCACATATCAAACATCGAAAATAGACTGATCATTTGCTCAAAATGAGCACTGCATCCCCAAACTAGGCATTCCTCCATGGTTGGCACTAGGTTGCCTAAAACTTCCCTATAACATCTTGGCCTTTAGAAGTATTCAAATGCTTCTGAAAATCCCTACAATGGATTTAAAAGGCTCATTATAGTCATGAAAGGCTGCTGGTTTGCTAAGAACGAGTACTGGTAGCTCCTAGAACTACCTCCAACCCCTGGTGGCCCTGAACTCCAAAATCTCCCTGGATGAAATTCTCTATGAAGATGACTTCCCCGGCTTCTCTAGACAAATCCATTGGCTTCAAAAGGATCCAATTAGCCTAGCTAGCCTCTTGTTTCACACTCTCTCTCTGGTCCAAAACTGTTCCAGGAGTGCATTTAATCAATATCCCCTGGGGATACTCCAGCAAATGTGGTGAACTGCACCTAACACGAGTTAAACTTGGCATATCTGCCTAAGTTTAGCTGCTCTGCCAAACTGATCATCAGAGTTGAGCCATTACAATAACTGTTTGGGCACACATATGAGGCAGTATAATCCTGGCTATTAGGGATAATCCTCACTAAAAGAATTTCAAATAGTGGAATCTCCACTCTCGATCTATCCCGCTCGATCCAATGGATATCACGTCGTCCACTCACCAACTAACCTGGACGATCTCCACCATTGATGTGACCCGTCCAATCAAACAGTTGTTATGCAATCTCGCACAGATTCTTGCACAACTAATATCAGGTCGAGAGCGCGTGAGAAAAGTAGTTTTCCCATGCTATGTGTCGATTGCTAAGGTTAATTGCGTGAAATCGTAGAATACCATTTACAGCTTTTTGTCCGCGTGAGATATTGTTTCCCACTTTCCAAATACTACCCACGTGCTCAATACGGAACTCAAAGAAATAAATTTAAGGAAAGGTTTATAGCTTCCCCAAAAGGGAATACTTAGGGAATATTAATCTTTTTAATATTAAAAAAAACCAAATTAATCTTGGTCAAGTGTCCAAAAATTGTAGTTTACTGGACTTTTCAAATTGTGAGAACTCCTTCATATGGTATCGATTTTTTGAACCATTCACGGTGTTGGAATCATGAAGAAAAGATCTATCTAATTACTAAGATTCGACACTCTTTCGAGCAATTTGAAGTTTGAGCTATCACTAAGGTCATCACTCAACAAACAGATCTAAGCTCCCTTAGACTTGTTTCCTTCAATCAATGCTTTGAGCTACCCTGAGCTTCTTGATGGAATTAAATCCTTCAGAATTCTTTAAATGTCTCTGAAACCTCATCTACTTTCTCCAACACATATCAGACATCGAAAATAAACTGATCATTTGCTCAAAATGAGCATTGCATCCCCAAACTAGGCCTTCCTCCACTGTTGGCACTAGGCTGCCTAAAACTTCCCTGTATCATCTCAGCCTTTAGAATTCTTAAAATGCTTCTGAAAATATTTGCAATGTATTCAGAAGGCCCATTGCAGTTAGTAATGATTGTTGGTTCGCTGAGAATGAGGACTGGTATCTCCTACAACTGCCTCCAACTCCTTGTGGCCCTGAGCTCCAAAATCTCCTTGGATGAAAATCTCTATGAAGATGACTTCCTCAACTTCTCTAGACTATTCCATTGGCTTCAGAAGGCTCCAATTAGCCTAGATAGCCTCTTATTTCACTCTCTCTCTCTGGTCCAAAACTGCTCCTCGAGTGCATTTAATCAATATCCCCTAGGGATCACCAAATTTAGTGAACTACACCTAACTCCAGTTAAACCTGGCACATCCGCCTAAGTTTAGCTACTGTGCCAAACTAACAGTTGGAGGTGAGCCATTATAATAGCTATTTGGGTGCACATATGAGACGGTATAATCCCAACTATTAGGGATAATCCTCATCGAAATCATTTAAAATACTGGAATCTCCACCATCGATCAATCCCACTCGATCCAACGAATATCGTGTCATCCGCTCACCAACTAACGCAGACGATATCCACCGTCGATGTGACCCATCCAATGGAACAGCTGTCACACAATCTCCTGCAGATTCTTGCATGATCGATATCCAGTGAAAAGCATGTAAGAAATGTAGTTTTCCTATGTTACGTGTTGACCACTAAGGTTAATCACGTGAAATCATAGAATACCATTTACAACTTTTTGTTCACACAAGATACCATTTCCCACTTTCCGAATACTACCCACATGCTCAATACAGAACTTAAAGAAATAATTTTAAGGAAAGTTCTAGCGCTTACCCCAAAAGGGAATATTCCAAGGAATATTAGTCTTTTTAATATTTTCAAAAGCCAAAATAATCTTGTTCAAATGTCCAAAAATTGCAGTTTACTGGACTTTTCAAATTGTGATAACTCCTTCATACTGTATCAGTTTTTCAAACCTTTCACGGTGCCATAATAAAAAAGATGAGATATAATTGGTCACTCAAGTTTGACAAATTTTCAAACACTTTGAAATTTGAGCTATCACTAAGGTCATCACTCTGCAAATAGATCTAAGCTCCCTTAGACTTGTTTCCTTCAATTAGTGCTTTAAGCTACCCTGAGCTTCTTGATGAAACTAACTCCTTCAAAATTCTTTAACTGTCTCTGAAACCTCATCTACTATCTCCAGCACATATCAGACACCAAAAATACGTTGATCATTTGCTCAAAATGAGCACTGAATCCCCAAACATATCCTTCCTCCACGGTTGGCACTAGGTTGCCTGGAACTTCCCTGTAGCATTTCGGCCTTTATAAGTCTTCAAATGATTCTAAAAATCCCTGCAATGGATTTAGAAGGCTCATTACAATCAAGAATGACTATTGGTTCGTTGAGAACGAGTACTGGTAGCTCCTACAACTGCCTCCAACTCCTGGTGGCCGTGAGCCCCAAAATCTCCCTAGATGAAAATCTCTATCAAGATGACTTCCTCAACATCTCTAGACTATTCCATTGGCTTCATAAGGCTCCAATTAGCCTAACTAGCCTCTTATTTCACTCTCTCTCTCTTTGTGGTCCAAAACTACTCCTAGAGTGCATTTAATCAATATCCCTTAGGGATACTCCACCAAATTTGGTGAACTACACCTAACTCCAGTTAAACTTGGCATCTCTGCCTAAGTTTAGTTGCTCCGCCAAGCTGACCATCAGAGGTGAGCCGTTACAATAACTATTTGGGAGCACATATGAGGCGGTCTAATTTCAGCAGTCAGGGATAATCCTCACCAGAAGCATTTCAAATAGCGGAATCTCCACCATCGATATATCCCACACGATCCAACGGATATCACGTCGTTTGCTCACCAACTAACCTGAACAATCTCCACTGTCGATGTGACCCGTCCAATTGAACGTTTATCGTGCAATCTCGCATAGATTCTTGCACGATCGATATCAGCTTGAGAGCATGTGAGAAAAGTATTTTTCCTGTGCTACATGTCAGCTGCTAAGGTTAATCACGTGAAATCGTAGAATGCGATTTACAACCTTTTGTCCGCGCGAGATACTGTTTCCAACTTTTTGAATACTACCCATGTGCTCAATACGAAACTTAAAGAAAGACATTTAAGGAAAGGTTTAGCACTTACCCCAAAAGGGAATATTCCACGGAATATTAATCTTTTTAATATTTTCAAAAACCAAATTAATCTTGGTCAAATGTCCAAAAATTGTATTTTACTAGACTTTTCAAATTGCGATAACACCTTCATACAATATCTGTTTTTTGAACTGTTTGCAACACCAGAATCATGAGGATGAGATCTATACAGTCTCCTAGGTTAGACAATCTTTTGGACACTTTGAAATTTGAGCTATCACTAAGGTCATCACTCTACAAACAGATCTAAGCTCCCTTAGACTTATTTCCTTCAATAAGTGCTTTGAGCTACCCTGAGATTCTTGATGGCACTAACTCCTTTAGAATTCTTTAATTATCACTAAAACCTCATCTACTATCTCCAGCACATATCAGACACTGAAGTTAAACTGATCATTTGCTCAAAATGAGCACTACATCCCCAAAATAGGCCTTCCTCCACGGTTGGCACTAGGCTGCCTGAAATTTCCCTATAGCATCTCGGCCTTTAGAAGTCTTCAAATGCTTTTTTAAGTCCCTGCAATGGATTCACAAGGCTCATTATAGTCAAGAACGATTGTTGGTTCACTGAGAACAAGTACTGGTAGCTCCTACAACTGCCTCCAAGTTATGGTGGCCCTGAGCTCCAAAATCTCCCTGGATGAAAATCTCTATGAAGATGACTTCCTCATCTTCTCTGGACTATTCCATTGGCTTCAGAAGGCTGCAATTAGCCTAGCTAGCCTCCTGTTTCACTCTTTTTCTCTCTAGTCCAAAACTACTCTTGGAGTGCATTTAATCAATATCCCCTAGGGATACTCCATCAAATTTGGTGAACTGCACCTAACTCCAGTTAAACATGGCATATCCGCCTAAGTTTAGTCGCTCCGAAAAACTGATTGTCAAAGGTGAGCCATTACAATCACTGTTTGGGCATGTATATGAGGCGGTATAATCTTGGCGGTTAGGGACAATCCTCACCGGAAGTATTTCAAATAGCAGAATCTCTACTGTTGATCCATCTTGCTCGATCCAACTAATATCGCATCGTCTGATCACCAACTAACCTGGACTATCTCCACCATCGATGTGACCCATCCAATTGAACGGCTAACGCGCAATCTCGCGCATATTCTTGCACGACCATTATTAGGTTGAGAGCATGCGAGAAAAGTAGTTTTCCTGTGCTACGTGTCGACCGCTAATGTTAATCGCGTGAAATCATAGAATACCATTTACAACTTTTTGTCCGTACGAGATACCGTTTCCCACTTTCTGAATACCACCCTTGTGCTCAATACAAAACTTAAAGAAAGACGTTTAAGGAAAGGTTTAGCACTTACCCCGAAAGTGAATATTCTAGGGAATATTAATCCTTTTAATATTTTCAAAAACAAAATTAAATTTGAGCTATCACTAATGTCATTGATCAATATTTGATCACCACTCCACCTGTGTTAAAAATTGTAGACTCAGAAGAAGATTTTATCGTTTGTACTGATACTTGTAAATAAGGTGTGGGAAGAGTTCTAATGAAAAAAGATTAAGTGGTTGCTTACGAATCACGTAAGTTAAAAGATCATGAGAAGCAGTACTCCACTTATGACTTACAACTAACTTTTGTTGTGTACACCTTAAAAGTATGGTGTCACTACTTGCTGGGGAAGAGATTCTTGCTCAGGACAGATCATAGCAGCTTAACAAACTTCTTTAGCCAACCCACCCTGAACGCATGCCAAGGTAGATGGACTTCATTCTTAAATGAATTTGACATTGAAATCAAACACCTCAAGGGAAAGGAGAACTAGGTAGCATATGCATTGAGCAGGAAATTGCATCATGCCTATGAAATTTTATTTAGTCAGGTGGAAATTTTACTTTGCTGATAAAATCAAGGAAGAAATTCAGAAGGATCCAGAATATGAATAGCTCTCACAGCAAGCTAGGGATGTAGAGCATACCAAGAAATCTGGTGACTATAGTATTAATGCTAAAAATCTGCTAATGTTTAGAGGTAGGATATATGTTCCTAACCAGTTATCATTGAAACAACTCATATTGGATGAATTCCATAGGAGTCTGTATGCGGCTCACCCTAGCTATCAAAAAATATTCTTGCAATTAAGAAAGGCTATTATTGGCCTGTATGAGGAAATACATTGCAGAGTACTTGGCCAAATGTTTGGAGTGTCAGCAGGTTAAAGCTGAGCATCAACATCCTGTTGGGTTTTTGAATCTATTTCCTGTTCTGGAATGGAAGTGGGACACCATAACTTTGGATTTCATAACCGGTTTACCTCGATCAAAACAAAAGAATGATTCAATTATGGTGGTGGTTGAAAAATAAAGCAAGGTAGCCCATTTTGTCCCTGGAAAATCCTCCTACCAAACCACTTAGATAGCTGACATATTCATGTGGGAAATCTTTAGGCTGCATGGCATACCTTGAGTAATATTTTGTGCTATGATGTTAAGTTCACTTCTACTTTTTGGAAAGCATTTTTCTCTGGTTTGGGCACTCATATTCACTTCATTACTTCCTATCATCCTCAAACTGATGGGCAGACTGAATCAATCAATCAAGTGGTGGAAGACATGTTGTGCATGTACATCATGCAATAGCCTGGCAAATGGGAGGAATATATTCACTTAGTAGAGTTTGCCTAGAATAATGGGTATCACGAATCATTAAAGATGAGTCCCTTTGAAGTACTCTATGGGAGGAGGTGTAACGTTTTTGCAAATTGGAATAACCCTGAAAGCAAACAAGTATTAGGACCGAATATGTTGGAATAAATGGAAAGAACTGTGAAAAAGTTTCGGGAAAGCTTGAAGGTTGCATAGGACAGGAAAAAGGCTTATGCCGATAAGAAAAGGACCTACCAAGAATTTCAGGTAGGAGACCATGTCTATGTGAGAATCAAACCCAAGAGGAGTACTCTGAGATTGGGAAAGTGCACCAAATTGGCTCCTCGGTTCTGTGGTCCCTTCCAAATCTTAGATAGGGCAGGACCGGTTGCGTATCAACTCACACTACCCAGTCATATTCGGGTGCATAATGTATTTCATGTTTCTCTTTTAAAGAAATATATATATGATCCTCAACGCATCATAGATTGGAAATATATTTAGATAAAAGAATATTAAGATATGTATATATGTAGGCTATTTCTTTTATCTACAGAGCACATTAAGATGTGCCAAATGTGTGACAATTGGATGATGGTAGTTCAAAACAGAAGGATAATTCCTGGTAGAGCCCCTACGCATACTTGATCATAGAGAAGTAAAGTTGCTGAGGCGAGCTATCATCCAGGTTAAAGTGCAATGGAAGCACTTTAGCCCAGAGGAAGCCACTTAGGAGGATAAATATTTTATGTAGAAGGCATACCCCAGACTATTCCAGGAGCGGCTAGAAGACTAAACAACAAGGACAGTGTTCCACCTGAGGGGGGTAAGGTGTAACACCCTCGGATATGAGAGTAAAAAATGAAGTTATTGTTCTTAATATTTTACTTTTGTTTTTATAATTTTGAAAAGAAATGAGAAAAGAACAATTATAATAACTAGTAATGAATTTATTTTATGTAATTCAAGAAATGGTTATAGCGAGAACAGAATGATGATTTCATGATAATCTAATGAATTTTGGGAAACAATTGGAGGAAGTTGTTATTTAGTTTCCTTCATCTAAAAGTCCTGTAGATAAAATGGCTCCTGAGGGACTAAGAGGGGTTTGGCTACCAGAAGGGGAACCACCTGAAGAAGAAGGATACATGAGAACTGCAGAATTATTTCCAGAGATGGTTGGGGCGAATGGAAATTTTTCCAATTAGATTGAATTATGAAATTCTATATTGGACTAGAGTCTTGAGGTCTGGAAGGGTAACCTCGACTAGTTAAATCCAATTATGCTAAATGATTTCTTGGGGGGGAATTTGAACATAATACACAGTTCCATTGGAAGGGTGGAATGGTCTCATTCTGGGCACACTGACTCAATCAGTTTCAATAATTGTAGATAAGTGGAACTGACACTGTTTTGAAGTTTTTATTTCTAAAAGTCTTGTTAAGTTGAAAATCATGTTGCTCAAATTTCAAGAATCAAGTTCTGTTGGAAATGAAGAGTGGACGTATTATGAATAAAATTATAGGAAATATTGCTTGTTGTAGTCTAAGTTAATTTATATCCTTTTTGATATAATTCTTCATCTTAAATGATCAGTTTGATGAATATATGTGACGAGTATTACCAGGGTATTGGCCAGTATTTATGTATGCATGTTTGATATAATATTTCATGTAATTTGTTAGTATGATAAATAGACGTAACGGGTTATCATAGGAATATCAACAAGAGTATATTTATATATGTGAAAATGAAAAAAAAAAAAAAGGTTCTTGTAAGTTTGGAAGGACGGATGGAGAAAAACCCTCTGTGACCATGAAGAAAGGACGGATTGAGAAAAACCCTCTATGACCATGAAGAACACTGTGAAGAAAACCATGTATCAGCCTGTGTGAAAAACTATATAACCTAAGTAGCCTCTTTGGGGGGTTATAAGATGGAGACAAGATGTTCAATAATGGAATGATTTTCCAACAGACACAAGGAGTAGAGTAGACTATCGTCATTAATGTTAATAGGTCCCTAAAAATAAATAAGAACTCCATGTGGCATGCCTACTTTTAGAGTTGTTGCAGTGCTGAACTATTACCAGCGACCTTAGGAACAGCTATTCGTGAGGACATTTAGATGAGTTAGTAGCTCGAACTGTAATAACAATAATATTGAGAAAGATAAAGAGAATATAAACGTTGTATTGAAAACTACTAAACTCAAACCATGATAGAAAAACTCGGAAGTACAGTAAGTAATGGAATGATTGTATCTATTCACTGAGAAAAAACCAAATAATGCCTGCATAATTGTATTATCATGAAAACAGTAACAAAATAGAACCATAAATTACGGGCATCAAAGAAATCCATTTGTGAATTAACAAACTGCATTATATAATTTATCGATAAATAGAACGATGCCCTTGTACAAGATGGATTGTTTTCTTTGAGCAAAAGAAAGATTAAACCCTCGAATGAGGTCCATAAAACAAAATATGTGCAAGGAAATATACATAACCATTCAATTCGACTAGCTTGCATACATTCTTAGCTAGGTATTAAAACCCTCCATAACTAAGTACCCACGGTATTAAGTGCTTCCTAAAGTTCTCAGGAGTCTGATAAACTACATTTTAATTTATAAATTAACAAAATTGGACTATGCGCTAATAGTAGCAGTAACTACCACAGAGACAAAGGGTCCCTAGAAAGGAAATGTAGTGAACTCGCCTTCTGCTTTGCAAACCCACCTCAATACCTAGAATGCCAAAAAAGACTTGCTCCCAAATAGGAAAGAAGACAACGAAGTACCCAAGGTACTTAACATAGAGTACAGATTGGGGAAGGAAGGATTGTTCTTACCCATTAAATGCTAGGGTTTTAGACATGGCCGACATTGAGCTGCTTTGAACCAAACGTCTCGAGAGATTTGGAACCTTGGTGAAGCTTGAACCTTCAATTGACAAGTATTACCTGCAAATCAGAGAACAAATGCATTAGCTAATGCTATGGGAGGAGTGAAGGAAAAAATCCGGCATCTTAATACACTAAATGAAAAATAGGGAAACACACCTTTGAAGCAAGAGCAAGTAATCAAGTTGAGAAAAACCTCAATGCCACACTAGAATCCCTATGGCCAGACAACTATGTAGTAGGGTTTGCAGAGCCAAGGTTTAAATCCAGAATTAATGGACAGACGCGATAAGGGTTCAATGACCACCTTGTGTTTTCTCGCAAACTGAATGGAATGAAAATGGTTAATCAAATCCCAACCCTATGTAGTAAGGCAATCACGCTAACTTGCAGCTGAACTTTTTTGTCGGATGGGGTTGCAGATCTTCGCCATCGGCGCAACAGTCAAATGATGGAATGAGCCTTGGACTCCGTAGGAACTTACCCCAAAAACCACATATCCTCGCCGGAGTCACTCGATCGTTAACCCTAGGATCAATGGTGTGAGGGCGCACATTTGTCCACCTTAATGGTACACATCTAGAAGAGTCTTGGAGGTCCTAGGTACAATTTAATTAATACGCGAATCAAGCGCAATTAAAACCCAACATCCAAGAGGATCACACGCACTTAACCGAGGTGTGGAAACCCATCAACAATTACAACCAAGCTGGCATGAAATAAGGCTATGGAGTATTAAGCTTGTTAAAGAGGAACAATGAACCTTGGAGGGTTAAAGGGTTAGTGCATTAGGAACAATAAATGACAACCTTACTGTGTAATTAATTAATTATTGATTTTTTTATGTCATAGGTAGTTGTTACAAAAGGGAAAAAGTATTTTATTATTGAGAAGAAATAAAATATTACAATTGTCACCTTTAATACTTAATATGTAGTTGACATTAGTATTTTACAATAATGTTCATGGCAAAAAAATTTATATAGATAGGCATACACATGCATAGAAAGAGAAATATTTCCTATTTTCTACTTTCGAATTCCCAAAATGAGGCGACTCTATTTACAAATGTCAATTATGTATAAAGAAATCGAAAAGAAAAAATTCTTATGGTTAAAACATTTTATTTATTAGAGATTTGATGCCTAGATGCTTGGCATATCCCAGCTAAAATGGATCTTTTTTAGTTTAATAAATAATAGTACTGTAATCATAAATAAAATACCATAATACAATTGTGTTTATAAAAGTTATTCATAAAATTTATAATAAATGTTTATAAATTTTACTTAATATTTCCCCCTACCCCCACTATCATAGATATAACGGGGGTATATGAGGGTAGGCATGCATAGGAAATAATGAAAAAAAATTATAAATATATTATTATAAAATTTACCTAATATTTCCCTCCCATCACTGCCTTCGTAAATATTTTAAAATTGTAAAACAAACTGATGTAACAATTAAAAATAAAAAATTGATATAAGACATTATTGCCCTTTACATCCATAAATCCATTCAATTTTAAATTTGGATCTACCAAGTCTTGACAAGAATCAAATATGTCTAGATGCTTGTTGAATATGATGTTAAGATGCATCTATTTTGATATACATTGGAACATATGTTATCGTTATAGTATTAACATGTACATATTAGTAGCAAATGATTCAATTGGGTTAAACAACTCTCTGCAATCTAGTATGAGAAAGATGTTGTAGTGGAACAAATGTTTGCAACCAAGCATCAAGAAGATGTTGTAGTGGTACGTTACATGAAATATTTTTTTTGTGAGGTGAATTCTATTAGATGAGAGAATAGGGAATTACATCAAGGATTAAAAATGTCACTTTGGTCTCTCACAGCCAAGGCTCAATCGCAACCAAAATTGTACCCTCCTGACATATGAGAGAAAAAACTAAAAACTAATAGTGACAACAAAAAAATAGGCTACTACATAGATAGTGGCCTAATTGGCCTCAAAAAAACGTAGTTGCAAAGATATAATCATAAGACAAAACCATACCAAAGTCAAACAATGTGGTCAAAGTCTAAGGCTTCCACTGAGATAGGATTTGTTGGATCTGCTAGAGGCATGATAACTGCCACATGGATTTTTAGATGATGTTTTATCCTCTCCAGCCTTTGGCCAATTATTTCCATCTTACTATCATAGTGTCTCATATGCCCATGCATCTGATCCAAGTATTGAAGCAACTCCATCTAACACTCATGAAAATCCAGGAGACTTTATCCCAAAAGGAATTTCATTTTCTAATAAGAATCCATTGTTTGCATGCACTGGTTAAATCTACCCCTCATATGTCTCATATCAAGGATCTAATTTTCCCACTCAACAAGGAATTAAGTATCTGAAAGGGGATTTTAGCGGGAAGAGGCTTTCCCCCTAGACTAGGACAATTCCTCTTAAACATCGATTATAGTGTGCTCCCAATACCAAGCAACAATGTCTTTAACTCGATGATGCAAATAGGTATTTCCTATTTAGGCACACCCCTAATAATAAGCAACCCATATTCTATCTCTACCCCTTTTTGAGGTAGGGATGGCATGACACTTAGAGATGTACAAATAGATCATGACCTAACTTTAGTAAGATGAATTCCCCCCTACATAGAAACATCACACACCAAAATTGTGAAATCTTGTGGAAGGAATGAACTAAGATGCTATCTCCATAACAAAGTTGTCATCTAAGCCTGGGGTCCCCAAAATTCCAACAATAGACCAACCCTACGATCTCTTGTACACCAATCAACAAAGAAAGCACATTTCCACCACAAAATTAAGGGTCACACCCAATGATTAACTAAAGACAGAGTAAAAACCCACCTCCTAGTTTGGGATGAAGACATGATGTTGTTAAGCAAAAAAAAACCCATTAATCCCTGCGAGAGTAAACACCACCAACTCTCAACATAATGCACCACATATAACAAGATCCATAAAATCATAGAGATAGTAGCTATATAAACTAGAAAACACAAACTCCCCAATGGATCACCCTAGTCCACACCAAGATAATTCAAAGGTCCTCCCAGAAACCACAAGCCTAGACAATACGTAACCTTCACGAAATGAGTAACAAATAGGAAACCACCCCCCTTTACAATAATCCAATTGAGAAAAATAAATGAAACTATAATTACTTCAGGAAATGAAAAGTAACAAACATGCCCAGAAGAATGGAACAAAAATTAGAGACATCTATCACCTAGTGAAACCAATGGTGCATTTTTCCTTGGGTGCCTAAAGAGATGAGAGAAAAACAATAATAATTCCCCCTTCATCTTTTGTGAACTGGGAATACTACAATTCAACCAGATAATGTGGTAATTTCCAAATTCTCTATTCCTTCCTCGAATACAACTTTCTTGAGTCTCCAACCAAAGTTGAGAGCCCAATCATACCACCCACTATTGACTAAACCGTAAGGTACCATGAACTTCTACTGGAGGAATTTTTTCCTAACCTATATCCCCCTAAATTGTAATAGCCTCATACCATATGTCTACTTAGGGGTATCTCATTGCAAACAAGAGTGCCCCTTTATCATTCTTAGCTGTGAAGATGAAGCAAATATTTAGCAATCCAAGGCTAGCCATTATGGCCACCCTCCTAACATGTTGTATGCAATCAAAAGTTACATTATCCCACCCTTGTATCTACCTAAATTCATATAGATTGAAGGCCACCAGGCAAAAATTACACTTTCTAAGGGCGTGTGCCACATCCCCTAACCCATTAGCGAAATGGGGTAGTAGGAACACCCTCCCCCCCCTCATCGTCTAAAAAGTCACCTCATCTGGGGTTTGGTAATAGATTTGAACTATCTGTTAGCATGTCACCTTCATGGGAGAATATGGCAGACAATTCTAAATTAATATCATGGGGCTAGATGATTCTAGGCATCCATAACTTGACACAAAATTTGGTACTTTGTTACTTGTTCACCTTATGTGTACTGTGATAAGAAATGGAGTACAAGATAGAAAGTGCACCACCTGTTATAGCATGGATTCCAACCTCTAACCTATAAATATCTTATGGATATGGGATCTAGGTTGGAGAATACATATCATTTTGACGATGGGTTGTGAGTCCCCTTCCACAAAGAGATTATTTTAACCTTGAGTTTCAACATACTCTAGGCCCTTTTTTAGACCTATTAATTCCACTGAATTATTAGTAATAATCCTAATTGTCCCAGAATATATGAAGATGGGCATCCCTGTGTGATATCTATTTATGCCTGCAAATCCTATGGGGCTTGGATCAACCTTAGAAGTTCCATTAAAGTTTAGTTTTAAGTAGAAGGTGGAGGGGGATTACATTATCCTAGGTTGGAGACACTAACTGGAGGAGGATAATCTGAAGAAGGACACATGGGAGGGGAAGGAAACCTCTTACGTATTTGAATCCTACCAATATTGAGAGAAGCAAGATAATGCGAGAATTCTTTCTTTTACCCAGTTGATAAAGGATTTCCACATTGGGTTGTATATGCAGTATGTTATAGAAGCAAGTGAGGTGAAGATACAGTTGAAACAACTGCTATAATAGGGTGTCATTCGACTGAGTACATCACCATGTGGGTCACCCATCATCATTGTGTGAAAGAACGACGACACTTGGCAGATGTGTATAGATTACAATGTGTGGAACAAAATCATGATCAAGAAAAGATACCCTTTGCCTAGGATATATGGTCTATTGGATCAATTTCAGTAAGAAAAATACTTCACCAAGTTGGACTTAAAGTCTAGATACCACTAGGTTCAAGTCAAAGAAGAAGATACCTAGAATACTACCTTCAAAACTAGCCAAGGTTTGCATGAGTGATTAGTGATTCCATTTGGCCTATGTAATGCTCTATTTATGCTTATGATATTAATGAATGATGTATTGTGCCCTTTTGTAGATTCATTTATTATTGTTTCTTTGGATGATATATTGGTATATAGATCTACATGGGAGGATCACATCTCACATTTGACGCAAGTGTTGGAGACATTAAAGAAGCACCAACTGCTAGAAAATATCAAGAAGTCTATCTTTAATGCACAATAGTATTTGGTGTATCTGGGGTATGTGATAGGTGGAGGAGATTTGAAGATACATCATGCAAAGATGGAGGCCATCAGGAAATGGTCAATGCCTACTAATGTTCTGAGGTTAGGAGTTTCATTGGGCAACATAGTACCTAAGGAAATGCATATCCTCATTTCCATTGGTAGCAGCATTGCTCTATGCCAGAACAATAAATGGCAAGAGTTTTTAGAGGGGAAAGGGTGAACGGAGGGCTTTTGAGGAGCTAAAGAAGAAGATCATTCAAGCTCCAATTCTAGTATTACTGAACTTGCAAAGACCCTTTGAAGTGGAGACGGATGCAAGTGGGTATGTTATGGAAGTGGTCTTGATGTAAGGAAGAAGGCATGTATGCTACCATCCTGAAGTATTTCATGTGGTAGTTCTTAACTACCCTACCTATGATAAGGAGCTCTATTCCTTGGTGCAAGCTATGAAGAAGTGGACGCACTATCTGATGGGAAAGGAGATCGTAATCCACACAAATCACAAGCAACTACTATACTTTCATGCCCATACTAAGCTATAATATACCAGCATTACAAGTGGATGGGTTGTCTATAGTAATTCCATTTGGTGAAAAAGTACAAGAAGGGAAGCACAAACAAGTTGATTGACACGATTTTAACTCCAACCACACGAAAGATCACAACTTTGGGAACTCTTATGGACATGGAGCCATTAATCAATGATGCATAAAAAGAGACATATTTAGAGGATGAGGACTTCAAAGAGGTGTTTCAACAATTGCAAAGTTAGATTCGTGTGCATGATGGTGACAACACCATTGAATATCTTCTCTAGGGTGCGTTACTCTACGTACTGGATAATTTATTTGTTCCTAAAGGTAAGTGATTGCAACAAATTAGATAGGATCACACCTCCAAGGTTGCAGGGAACTTTGATGTAGGGAAGACCATGGCCACCTTGTAGAGGTATGTGTATTGGCCCAAGATTCAATATTAGGAAGCTAGGTTCATAAGAGGATGCATTCTTTGTTATATCAACAAGCGTAGAAACAAGAAACAAGGTCTATATAATCCCTTTCCTATATTGAATCATCCTTGAGAATGAATTTCCATCGAATTTGTTGGAGGTTTTCCAAAACCTAGGAAGCGACATAACTACCTATTCATGGTAGTTGATAGGTTCAACGAAATGTGTGTTTTGATTCCCTGTAAAAATATCATGAGTGAGGAAGAAGGAGAAAACTTGTTCTTTGGATGGTTCTAGGTGTACTTTAGGATATCAAGGAGCATCATTTTAGATATGGATACAATATTTCTCATTTCATTCTGGACTACATTATGGGAGAAGATGGACACACAGTTGAGGATATCTACAACATTCCATCCAAAGATAGATGGGCAGACAAAAGTAGTCAATAAGAGTTTGGTACAACTTATGAGGGGATACCACCATAAGAATCCAAATACCTAGGATGAAAATATGGTATATATACAACATTATTATCACAGATAATTCCACACCCATATAGGAAAATTCCCAATTGGAACATGTTTTGCATATTTTCTGCCTTCACCTTTGGACATTGAATATGGGGAACAAGGAGGTGTGAGGGAAGATATTATAGGAGACGCCTTAAGGGATGAGAAACTTATATATAAGTTTAGGAAGATCCATCTATAGGAACAAGAGACACTGCATAATTCATGGGAAAAATATAAGGCCAAATATGATCAACATAGAATAGCGAAATCATTCAAGGTGGATGACCAAGTATGGCTACAATTGAATAAGGAGAGGCTATAGGGGTTTGGTAAGAAAATCAAGGCTCTAAGGTATGTTCCATTTGATATACTAGAAAAGGTGGATGATAATGCATATCGACTCATTTTACCACCATATATACACATTTACTCAGTTATCAATGTAGAGACCTTAAAACTCTATGACCTTCTATGTTAAGTCGAGAAGAGGAGCAGGTACTACCTTCTGTGGAGGATTTGGAACTAGATGCTCAAGAACAGTTAACAAAAGACACAAATTTTTAAAATAGTTCCAAACTACAACACTAGGGTAGCATGACCTTTGGCAATTGGTTTGAAAGGACAACTTCCAGAGAAAGTGAAATGGTACATGAGAGAGGTGGAGAAAAGATTTCCTCAACCCATTCAGTATAAGATTTTTGGGGAAAAAGCCTCCCAAAATGGGGAGGTGTGATCGAAATTAGATCATATACTATTTTTCATCCATCTTGATCCTTTCAGAGTGGAAAAAGTGGAGGAATTAGTTTACGACACTGTTTTTCCCAATGGGACCTAGCTTGGAAAAATGGGGTTTGAAATGTTCCAGGAGCATTTTGAGGCATCAAATGACATTTTTTGGCAGTAAATATTTGCCTCTTGAGAATTCCATATTTTCATGCTATTATGCACATAGAGACCTCTCCAATGGTGCAATAATCACATCAATACGAGTTCATATACAAAAGTTATGCCACTCAAATTTGACCTTCTTGTTTTCATCACCATAATTCGAGAGGATGCCACACTAGGCCCCATTATTCATGGAAAAGGGGCTAGCCACATGATTATGATGTATAATACTTTAGAAGAGCCTATTTCATAACTATGGTTAAGATTTGTGTTAGTCAAACCTAACCACTACAAGGCTATCAGGCTATATTATAACTAGGCCACTAGGAGGAAAAGGTATTCCATTCTTTCGAGTGCATTTATTCCATACTTGAGAAAAAAATATCAAAGAGTTATAGGAGGAAGAACATATAGAGAGGATTTGTGCACTATAGAAGCCCATGGGCCATAGACCACACTTGTTTGTACTCGCATCCATGGTTCCATTCCAGGAAAGGGAGCAGAGAAACCTCACCTTCCAGTTGGGTTTTTCTCTTGAAAGGGTTTCCTAGAGCATATCTTATATCAAATGTGTGTGTGATATTTTTTTTTACACACTCCATTTTCCGCATAATTTTTATTCGCATGTATGCACTATTAACAATACATCTACAGATCCATAAATCTAATGAAGTTGTAATAACGAATAAATTTACATTTTAAATATAATTTTATAAGATATGTTGTAATGAAATTTACATTTTAAATATAAATTGTAGTAGTGTAGAACTTTTCCCTTAAAACTTTTGTGCCCTCAAGTGGTCCAAAGGCTGTTTTTTCCAGCAATGAGTCTACAAGATACAATGTTGTTTATGTAAGTTTTATGGATAAATGAATTGTTTAGTCTTTCAAATACTCAATTCAGATGGATTAATTGCATAGTGATTCAAACATTTTCTATATTCATCTAAATGCATCATTTTTTGACATGGATATATCAATAATGAAAATTTAATCCAAAGTAGGTATTCATCACTCAACACTGATCAATATTCATTGATTGACGTTGTTCAGTAGTGTAATTAGATATAGCTTGTCAGCTAGCGATGTAGGGGCATCATGCTAATTTTCACGGACTCCATTATTTGAGGAAGTTGGGTTCCTCATGTTAATTATTTTGGATTATAAAAAATTAGACTATCTAAACTAGTTTGCTAAAATAATGTACCTAATCCATTATTTGTTGATTTGGATCCTATCATGGATTTGGGATGATTTATATAAAATAGGAAGAGTGTGAAGAAGTGAAAAAGGGTTAGGATTGTGTTCCATATTATGTAATCAGGCCAATATATTATGTGTAATATAATTTGACTATCAAAGCATATTTACTTGTTTTTGTGCTTGTGAAATATATTTTCTTCTCTATGTGATTATAATGGGGCGATTGTCTTGTGTTGTGTGTGCTCGTTTCCAATTGAGAGAGAGTGAATATGAAAGACACAACATTAATTCTTACACCCAACAAAATATTTTTATCAAGGCCTGGCTAAATCACATAGATGAATAGATGTCATTTGTGCACAAAGGAAAAGTGATCTGCTTGGAGAGTTCATTTGAATCATGTTGCAAGTCGGAACTACAAAAGATGCCAAAGATACATTTCTAGGTTTATGGTTGAGCATTAAATTTTGGAGATGAATGGCGTAGATCAATTGAATTGAGTCCTCCTTGGTCAAAATATAAAAATAAATCTCTAGCGTTGATTTGATGAAATCTATAGTGGTTGTAGTATTGATTTACAAAAATCAATTGACATCTAGATATTGAATATATGATTTGTTATAATGAGTATGATATACATGATTTTATGAGCATTGAAGCTCTGTGTTTAGAACCATGGCTGATGGACCATTTCTTCCTTTTATGATTTGTGAGGCAAAGCCTTCAAGACACAGGGTATTAATATGTTACTAGGTATGTGTCCCATGATGAAGCATCTAGGGACTTTTTGTTCATTTCCTTTTTGAATAGAAGCATTTTTTCAACCTTATGGATGGAACAATGCAAACCTTGTACCAATCAATAACATATTTTCTTCTTCAATAAGCATAAATTGTTTGGCTAGAATCACCTTTAAAAAAATTCATGTGACAAGATAGAGTAGCATTGAAGTGGTTGAATATGATGAAAAAATTGAATGGATAATGAGAGAAAGCAAGTCACATTTGATTTTTTAGGGTATTAACTTGCTTTAAATAGTGTTAATTTTTTGTTGATTGACAACTGAATTGTGCAAAAGTTTACAATTCAATCCATACCACTTCTCATTTGAGATCGATCAATTAAAGATGATATTAATGCCAAATTTTTTGATTGCAGATGTTAGAATATTGTTGTGTATATTAGATTTGATGTAACCAGACATTAGTTTCGATATTGCAAGTGTTAGTGTAGATCAATAGTCTAATATAAAATTTGTTTGGCTAGAATCACCGTCAACAAAATTTCCATGTGACAAGGGATAGCAACATTGAAGTGGTTGAATATAATGGAAAATTCGAATGGATTATGAGAGAAATCAAGTCACCTTTGTATACCGAGGGAATTAACCTTCTTTAGATATTGTTCATTGTTTTTGTTGATTAACAATTGAATTATGCAGAAGTTTACAATTCAATCCACACTATTGCTCATCTTAGATCAATCAATTGAAGATCTAATTAACACTAAATTGTTTTGATTTCAAATGTTAGATTGTTGTTGTGTTGATCAGACTTGATGTAACCAAATATTGATTTCGTTATTATAAACATTGGTGTAAATCGAATGTTTTATTATTTTAATTACTAAAAGAAGGAAATGACATATTGTTGTTGTGTTGTTGGAAAAAAACATTTGACAAGAAATTTTGCACTAAGTGATCTCATGCTATCATTTAGTCACTTGAATAGTACTAAATGAAGATATTTGAAAGAATACTCCTAGAAAAAAAACTGCAAAACCAAAAGGATTTTTTTTATAGTAGACGAGAGAATGTTGTTGATCTATTATATTCACTATATATAATACAATAAATGTCTAATACATATGTTGATTTTGTTGATATATTATCTTCATTGCATCATACAAGAAATGTCTGATATATGTGATAATGGAAGAGGACCATTGTTGGTGATATATATGGAAATGGAAGAAGCCCAATGTTAGTAGAAGATAACTTCCTTGAAAGATAAAGATGACGACGTGTACATGCATTTAGTTGGTTGTACACTAAAAAAACACTAACACAGAATAATAATCCTGTCGCTTGGAAATGAAACAATCATAATAATATTTTGGACTTCATATTATCTTAGGATAGTAAAGAATATGATAAATTCAGCGCGATCGAATTTTGGTCGCAACCAGTCTGGTTTCGAATACTACTTCCCTAACTACATCTATGGATGATATTTATCTTATTGTTTCTCTAATTGTTTCAGCCCTTGTCACCATGGATACTATGTGAAAATTAATGAATACAAGGACTACTAGTTTCTCCATATATATTTTGTGATATGCCTATTACCTTGTTATGAGATTTCATATTAATAGGGGTCTTTGATGGCCATCTAAGAGACATTTTTTTGTAAATATTTTATGCTAGTTGCAACATTATCAGACTTTTTGTGCAAGTTCTTTTTCATATATAGAATTTAGAATGTTATTTCCTATCCCTCCATCACATTAAGCCTTGAGTACTAATATTAGTTCTTATAGTAATAATGACGATATTATTTGCCTATAATAGTTTCTCTACTTTAGATTGGATATTCATCACCTGTTAAGAATGGAACCCCAAGTGATCTCATGCTGATAGTCGCTCAGGTTTAATTTTGAATCTAAAATTATTCAATTTGAGGTACTTGGTATCTACTTGGTAGATTCCTATTAGCCTGTTCTGATATTAAATAATTGGAAGTACTCATTATTTGGTTCACCATCCAATGTTGGCACACTGATGAGAGTAATAGCCATTGGGAAAATTGTTGATTACATTGGGAGGAAAGGGGTGAGTGTATTCGCGGATATCATGGTGATATCATATGTGAACTATGGAAAATTTATGATTCTTGAACAGATGATGACAAGTCACATCATATAATTTTTTTATTTTTTTTTCATTTTACATATCACAACAAAGAGCTAGCTTTATTTTCTATGTTATACATAGGCACTAATAGTAGCAGTTGATGGGTTTCCAAACTAGACTTAAATTAAGACCCATCTAACCATTCTTCAACACATTAAAACTCTTTTTTCATTAGATAACATATTTTTAACTTTAATATGTTCATTAGGAGGGTTTAGAGATAAGTGCATATTTGTTCCTATTATTATTTATTTTTGTAGAATATTATGAGAATATTGGGCAAATTATTAATATTTGGAGGAGGAGATAATATAGCGACCTTATCCTTGCTATAGGAGGACCAATATTGGATTAAAAATGAACAATATAGTATGAAATATTGCATAAATATTGGAGCTCCAATGATTTATAAAATCTAGGAATGTGTTCCATGTCATTTAATGCAAATTCCTAGTGTTGGGAACTATTTCCACTTTTTGAGGGATTTCGGAGGGTAAAGTTGCTTCCTTTCAAGGAGAATGATTCCCCATAAATTTGTATAAGTACGAATTTGAATTTTCCTCTAGGGGCATGTATTTCTTAGTCTTCTTGTGAAGAAAATTTGTTATTTAACAATTCCACTTTCATTTCTAGCAGGGATGTACTTGTATTGATTCAAATAATGAAGTTTGGTGCCATTTTTAGCTTCTAAATCTTGGTTTCCATCATAGGAATTTGAGTTTCCTTGGGCTTGGCAATCCCAACAGCCTCAATGCTCTCTTGTACAATTTCCTTATGTCCTTTGAATTTGTTTTTCACTTGCATCTCTTATTTTTTCATTTACTATCCATGCTTCTTTTGTTGCAGGTTACATTGGTTAAATGCTAGAAGTAAGTTATTTTCCAGGTGATTTATAGATTCAAAAGCATTATGTGTCCTTAGAACAACTTTGAAAATTCATATTCATCACAGAGCTACTTGGATTGGTCTACTAGTTCACAAATCTAGAATTTCTGGAAGTCCCTTGTAGCAAAATAGTAGTAATTTTATGATATTTTTCAGAATGTGTGAATGAGACTCATTTAAGTTGATTATAGTTGCATTAGGTAATAAAAAAATTAGGTTAATAAAAAACTTTACCCCATACCATTTTTTATTTATTAGGTTAGGAATTATGTAGGTTAACTAGCTCACTAGTTCTTGAATTTCCAGTTTTTAGAGCAGTGATTTTCTGCTATTTTTTAGCATGTGTTATTTTGTTGTATTTTGGACTGATTCCACTTGGATCAGAGTCCTCAGACATCATACTTAATAATAATAATAATAATTCATCCTATTTTCATTTGATTTACTTAAGCATTTGACAAGTTATGTCTTCATGTAGCACCTCCCATAACACCTCCCATAACACCTCATGTAGCAAGTCTAAACTTGAGCAGATTTTCTCCGAAAGCTTGCTTTTTATTGCTTAGGCTTGAATAATGACCTCTAGGCTTTGAACCATGATTGAGTAATACCAAAAGAACTCTTAAGCCTTGCCTCTACTCCATTTCAATTCATTTCTACAGTCATGGTTAGAGGACAAATTCATGACTTGAAGAGCATAATGATGGTTTTCATACTTAATTCGTGAAGTGCCTTATGAAGTATGTTGACAAAATATATTTTTAATGCGGTGATTGAAGAATTATTACGTGATTAGGTTTTTCTTCATAAATATTTAGATAGTTTTTTCATTTCCAACATTGTTATTTCTATTGCATAGAATTTGTTTCCTTTTGATGGAACAGCTACATTTTGCAAATAGAATAACATTTACATTCATGCAAGTAGGTTAACCTTACATTTATTTAAAGTAGAGTAACATTTCCATTCTTGTAAATAGATAATAATTTCAATTTATAATTTTGGGAGCAACTTGATTTTCTCTAGGAGGAATCCTATTAGTAAGGCTTATCCTATCCATCATTTTCCCCATGGTTCTAAGTAGACTATCTATTTTATAATCAGATGGATAAGAAGATGAAGATTCCTCTTTGATAGTAACCCTTCTTTGAACTTTTAAATTTTTTTTGGGCTAATAAATTAGCCTCAACTTTAAGGGAATTAGCTTACATTTCCTCTAAGGTGGTAGGGTCTCTTTCTCTTAGCTTATATGCCATATCGACATTTAGGGAAATGTATAAGGGCCAGGCCTGGGGGAGGTTTAACAGTAGGCGGAGTTGCATTATAAAATTTATTAGACCTATCACAATATTCTTCCATGGTCTGATTAGGTTTTTATATTCATTCAAGATTTGAAGAGGATTCTTTTTGCTTTCCCACCTATTTAGGAAATAGTGATGAAAGGCAACAAGGTCGTCTATATTAGTTGCTGCTAAAATTTTAAATCATTTTCTTACCTCTCCACCCAAACTCTGGGAAAAAATTTTCATCTTTACATTACTTTCATCCACTTCTTGAAGATCAAGGAAATCGTTCATTTTA
The DNA here is from genome assembly GCA_000404065.3 of Pinus taeda. Taxonomy (NCBI): domain Eukaryota; kingdom Viridiplantae; phylum Streptophyta; class Pinopsida; order Pinales; family Pinaceae; genus Pinus; species Pinus taeda. Next base: position 119,540 of record APFE030449979.1, on the reverse strand, counting down.
TTTATATGTTGTTTTTCATTGATAGCAGTAGTGGCATCAAATTGAGGAATTTTGGTTTGAAAATATTTGGGCATAGGATGCAACTGACCTAGTAAAACCAAAGGAGCATAATGAGCAGCCATATTGGGTTGAATAATATGTGATTTTATGGGAGGTATAGATATATGAGTTTTTGGGATAGGTTGGGTCACTGTCTGTTATACTACTAGAGAAGTAATGGAGATTATAGAAGGGGTGGGACTAGTTGATGTAGGATGAACAGATTGGGAAGAAAGAGATGATGCTACGATATTGAGGGTAGAAAGTTTAACAGATTGCTGAATATAGGCTTGATGTACAACTTGATCAAGTGCTGATACAAGATCCTGTAATTTGTCAAAGTTTTAGAAGGCTTGCTGATCAAAATCAGGTTGAAAAGATAGTTCTACAATTCTATAGGGTTGGAGAGAACATTTATCAATTAGTATTTGATCGACAAAACTTTCATATTTGGTCCTAAATAGACTATGCTCGAATGGTAAGTCAGCCTACCTATCTTGTATGGTAACAAACTTTTCTAGAAGAGAATGTTCCGTAGAAAGGGGACTATTACTTCCTTGACTTTAAGCTAAACTTATTTTCCTTAATAACTTTTTAGGATCATGTAAACTTCCAGGAGTTTGTGGATTAGGATGAGATCTGGTGTAAATTATTTTTGGAGCCAGATCTTAAATGTGAGAAACACAATTTACAACCTCTAATCCTTTATTTATGAAATTTGGATCATTACTCTTCCTCAAATAAAGTTTTATGAACTAGGGAATTTAATTTTGTAAAAATGAAATGAAGGATTGTTCTTCCCCATCATGGTTGCCAAAATGTTAGCACTCTGTAATTTCCGAGGTTGTGAAAGAAAACACAAAGGCAACCACAAAACCACTTTGGAGCTTAGGATCTAACTTTCCTAAAATCAAAGAAGGATCTCTCTATCACATTTAACTTTGTTGTATTTAGATATTAGGCTAGTTATGAGAGTTCAGAGTTTGACTTTAAAATTGATTTGGTTGATTAAATGCCTGAAACTTCCATTGGGCTATGGAGTCTACAAACTTAATGTGGATCTGTCTCAGATTTTCAAAGGAGTTTCACAGGGCAAGGTAGCTGAACTAACTGGATCTTTTAGATTTAAATGAAATGTAATAGAAGAGAAGATATAGGTTAATTTGAAGCTAAAGAGTAGTTAATAATTCTTTAACTTGATATTACAATAAAACATTTAAATTATCCATAGCCAAAATCAGAGTGTATCTTTCCACAAATTATGTTCATCAAATTTCTGCAAAATAATTCAGATTTAAGAACACATAAGTATGGAAACAAAGAAATAAACACATAAACATTGAGAGAAGCACTTCACCAAATATCCCAACACATAAATCATGTAAACAATGTCCTTTTTATTACTGATCATCCCATCAAATGGAAATAGTACAATAGATTTCTAGAATACAAAAAATGACCCTTCATACTTCAAAAAGATAAGTATTTATAAGTTTATTTACAAAACATCTTGTCATAACTGACCAAGATGTATTTTAGGAATTCCTAAATGGAATCTATCTAACTGTTACAATAATTTAAGAAAATTGAAATTGCTTGAATTGGTGGCATTAGATTTGTGGAACTGCTAAATATATGGCGCTTCGAATACTGTTGTGTTGTTAATGCTGAACTGTATGACAAAATCATCTTCTTACTCCAGTAACACGCACAATTGATCCCAGCATTGTTCACTAGGGATGGCCATCTTGAGCAACTTCCTATAGACGTTTTCCACTTCAGTATATTTGGAAAAAGTTGGTTTGAAAATAAAGATGTGCTTGATTTCATACTAGATGTCTAAATCATATGTTAATGCCTGTAAAAACTCTTTCCCTGTTATGATGTCTTTCACTTTTGCAAACTTAGAAACGTATTTAGCAATGGTCATCAATTTTTAGCTGTAATCTAACCATGTTCTGAGCTTTTCATTTATCACTAATAAACTGGGAAGTCCCTTTTTGTGTAGGAGCTTATGTACACCAATGTCCAGAACTTGACATTTTTCTCCCAGTTGTCTAATCAAATTCCTTTCGGTCAACACCATTTTTACCTCTAGTATGGTCTCAGTCCTATCCTCAATCTCCAGTTCTTCCAGCTCCTGCTTTTTTTTAGGAATTGAGAAATTTGATGATTTGATTATCTTCACTGGGTTTATCACGCAACGTCTCTCTAATTTCTTCAGTAGCTTCATTAGATTTATCAACTAATTCTTTCTGCTCAAATATGATTTGTATAGATGGCCAAATTTCTATCATGGCTTCATCTATCCTTTTCCAAATGTTCTCCTGAAATGGGATATGGTATTACCAATGATAGTTCCTCTTCTATCTGTTGCACTCTCTGGGTAAGCCTCTGGGGTTTATATAGCTTTGTTAGGAGAGAATTCTCATATCTAGTGTTCTGTTCCTGTAGGACCTTTACATCTTGTCACATCTTTTTTATTTCTTCTCCTTGTATAAACATATTTTCCATTGACTGGGCCAGTTCTATAGAGTCATCCACAATTGAGGCAGAGGGTACTGTAGAGGTGGATGCTCCTATAGTTGTAGATGATGTAGGAATGTATGTTTGAAGTATTGATGCAATAGGCACTGCATCAAGAGGAACCATAGCGAGCTGATAATTCTTCTCCTTTTCTTTAATTAGTTTATCCATGTTTGTTTCCATCTCTTTAATTTGTGCACTCTATTCCACTAGTAGCTTCAACATTTCCACTTTATGTATTTTTGTTTCTCCTAACTCCTTTTCTTGAGGATCTTCAGTGGTAGGGAGATTGAATTTCTTTTTGAGGGATGCTATATCAACATTCTTCTTCTTAATAGTCTCTTCCATGGCCTTTGAATTACATGGATCAAAACCTGCTTTGATCACCATCTCCTCTAAATATTTGATTCTATTATCTTTGGCTAGAGAGGAAATTTTCTCCAGTTTGAGATGTGATTCAACATTGTTCAAAGATAGCTACAAATTAGAAGTAGTAATGGCAGTCTGTGTGAAGGTTGAGTACACCATCTCTCATGTTTGCCTGTGCATGTCCATCTGGTCCAAAGGATGGTCATATTTTGCCTCAAACTCAAATGTGGCCTACTTGAAATCAGTTGTTGGTTTAGGTTGAGGTGCTTGGGCCTGTAAGAATGCCATGTGCATTCTCCCTTTCTCTATATCATAGGCTGAAATGAGCCTATGTTCAATTGAGGAAGATTGTTTCCTGAATTGAATATAAATGTTGTCATGGAGGGCTTCAATATTCCTCTGTTTGATTTCTTTGTAGCTTTGAAATATGTCCAATTGCCTCTGATCTATAAATGACACTGTTGTATGAGGTGTTGTGGTTGGATTCTCATTAGTGGTTGAGGATGATGGAGAATCAATGGTAATACTTCCAAATTGTAAAGTATGAAGACCAGAGAGTACAATAGTACCCTTTGTTTCCTCCTTTGGTGTGAAATTTGTCTTAGATATTGTCTTTGTTTTCTTCATGTAAATCTCAAATTCCTTTGCTAAGAATTCTTTTACCAAAGAAGAATCATCTTCTCTTTCCATTTTCTTAGTTTTCTCTCTAGGGGTAGGAGTCTCTGAAGTAGTTCTGGACAACACCCACTCCTCAGCCTCTTGCAACGTGTTTTCTACCCAATCTTGTTGATTCATATATTTCTCAATTTCTGGACTTTGGGTATGTACATAACGGGTTGTCTTCTACTCCACCCTTAGCTTAGAAATTACCCAAAAGGATCATAAGACAATGTGAAGTTGAGGGGAAAATTCATCTGTTTTATAAGCAGGTTTGCTTCCTCTCCTGTTGCTCTAGTATTATAGATAAATGGCCCTATCTGTGTCTTGATTATGAATTGTGACTTCTTCTTGGCTGCCAGAAAATGAATGTTATTTGATTGGATTATTTGCCTAATGTACTCTAAGGCAAATATCCTCATAGGAAGTTATTTTGGTAGTTTATAGGGTGGAAGATCGGAGCCATAAACCTTGACCTTTGTATAATTTTGGTATAAATACCAATCACCTGTTTTCACCTACTCACTGAGATGTAACACCTTTTGAATGTATTCACTGATCCTAGGAATTTGTTGGCTGCTAAGAAAACAAGTTGTTGGATATATGAACTGGTCAATGAAGTCTTTAAGCTTGTACTCCTGTGAATGCTTTCTGATAACTGAAGTCCAAAAAGGTATAGACTGAAGCTCACTCTGTTTACTGAGTATCTGGATTGTGAAATGAAACCTATCTATATGGAATAAAAGAAACATATACATGAGAATAGAAGAGTATCTGAACATTCCTTCATTTAAAAAAGGAAGGAATTATTCATGTATGATATCTCCAAGAAAGTTTCCATAGTAAAAAATTATTGAATGTCCTTCTTCTATGGAAAGGATGGACATAAAGCCTAAAATAGGCTCATCTACCCATTCATCTGAGAAATATCCAAGTAGGAAAGACAAGACAAAGATGATCTGTCTGGTTCTTTGGGGGAAAATAGAAGAGGGATAAGGGGGGTTTTTCTTGGGCAATTGAGAATATTTTGGTAGGAAGACTTCAAAAATCTCAGCTCTTTAGGGAAAAGTGAGTTTTTGGTAAATCTCTTTGAGAGCATATATTGAGAAGGGAGTTAGGGATTCACTATGTGGGATTTGCAACATCTAGTTTATACTCTAAGGGGTAATGGTGAAAAGGTTTTCACCATTAACCAATAATGTAATTCAAAGAGGTCGAACTCACACTGTGTTCCGATAATTTTCTATTCTCTGTTGGCTAAGGGAATGTGCTCTAAATCCACAGAGGGAGAAAGCATCAAGTTTACCATGATGGCATCAATTTTGATTTTTGGGGCCATTGTGATAACAGGCTGAAATTACAGAGGATGACAGTGCTACTTATGTGGGAAAACAACTTGCGGGTTATTACTCTATCAACAATGGATTGTGGATGAGGGAAAAATAAGATTGAATTAATACAGGTAAGAGAATGTGAGAATGAAGAAAGAAAGCAATCAAAGGTGAGAATAGGGATTTATAAATTTGTAATGGAGTGAGATCATTGGCTAAAACATTCATTTGGGGGAGCATTTACTCTACAATGGGCAACCACAATGAGAGGAAGTGGCAATGGAAGGGTGTAATTGTTATTTGATGTGGCACTAAGTGATAGGCAGAAAATGACACGGGATTGTTGGTGCGAAAGGGAGTAAGGGCTGAGCAGTTTTCAAAGGAGGGTATGAGTGGTAAAGGGAAAATTGTGGGGGGGGGGGGGGGCGGGGCGCGGTGGTTTGTGAAATGGTGTGAAGGGAATGTAGCTGCAGGGGCTCGATGGGGAAATACTTTTTCTACACCCCCCCGCATCATAAAGGGAGATATGGTGGGGGGGGGCGAAAAGGCTTGGGAGTCGTCCAATCAAACAAGTGATGTGATCAAGAGTGAGAAGATGTGCACCTTTTAAGCCTTACTAAAAAAACATCTCATCGTGCATATAATTTTACAATAAGGTTCAAACTTTGGACAAATGATACCGCATATGGAACTTTTATGATAAATTCAATTCCCCACCTAAGCTAACCTAACTAAAACCAACTAGGGTGAATTTAGGAGTGCAAACCCTTATTTATTCTGCAATTTAAAGGACTAAAAACACCTATCCAAACACGAAAAAATAATATAACAATTGCATTACTCTGGATTACACTGTTGGATTAATTTCGTCATCTAACTTACTTAACCTAATCTTAGCCACGATTACATTTTTTGGCTAAATTATTCATTCTAATCTAATTGACATAAATTGAAATTTTCTTGAACATGATTAAGCAGTATGTTTCAAAAAAGAAAAAAATTGTGGCATTTTGAACAAGCTACACATAATTTCATGAATTTATTCTTAAAAAATTATTGTACTATCAATGGCACTTCAACTAGCATCACTTTCACATTTTTTCCTTTCTGTGGGGTTCTTTTATCATTTATTTTTCTTTTTTCCTTATATATATATATATTATATTAGTATATATTATATATATATTATATATATAATATATATATATATATATAATTTAATATATTTAATTATATCATTATATATGGAAATTATTTGCAATATACACTATTAGTTACAAATGGAAATACTCAAAGAAAACACTCAATCATCATTTTATTCTATGAATCATAGGACCCTGACATAGTGTTTAATAAGTAAACATAAGATCTACAAAGGATTTCAAATTCAAAGAGAAAGGTTTATGGATGCTCTGACCTTATACCATGGAATTTGGGAAGGAAAGATGGAGGGATGTTCTTCATATGAACACTCATATCAATATCTTAAATGCGAAATCAAAGAGGATATTCCTCATTGTCATCATCTCTATCCATTTCTTCTACCTTCGTTTTGACATCTTCTTCTTCTACCTGCAAAAGTGGTTGGTTTTGTGGCTTTTACTACACCACGTGATCAAATGAGGGGGGGTGTTGGTGTTGGAGAGGTATTTTTTCTTTTTTCTTTTAAAAATTGAAAGGGAATGTTAATACAATGAAATTTTCTATTCTTGAAATGAAATATTCCTAATGCATTGCAATTTTTTCTGTCTTTGAAATGAAATATTCCTAATGATTTTTTTTTTCTTGTAGAAAGTAATAGAAATGAACTAAGTATGGAAGAAAACAATGCATACTTTGACACCTCCCCATCAATGACACCAAAAAGTGATGAGCCCAAATATTTCAACAAGAATGTTGCAACTCCAAAGGCTACCAACTTAAATTATCCACCTATGGTTCGTACAAACTTAAGAGGTGTTGGCAATATATGTGTAGCATGCAATATGTCTTTCTTTCGTTGATCTGATGCAATGAAGTGAATATCATGGGATCAAGCCTAAACTAATTGTAGAGAAGCTTGGTTTTTAGATTTTGTAAATAAAATTTTAATTAGATTTTATTTTATATTTAAATGATGAAATATTGTGATTTTATAAATAATCATGTTATTAAATTAAACTAGGCTTTGGAAGGTCAATGAGATAATCTTTTAATAATATAAATTTATCTTCGTAAATCTTATGTATTCCACAACCATGTATTCAATTTTTTAGGAGTCATATCTAAGTTATACCTGGATTGTGTCTATGTCTTTGAGAAGACAATGGGCACTTTCAATTTCACTACATAGACTTTCCTTCAACTGAGCTACTTACAATAGCTCCTCAGGAAGTTAAAGTTCAATGAACAAGGAAATAGGCCAACTCAAGGTTACTTAAGTTGAGATCATTAGTGGGCGGCTCTTTCCTCAGTTATTATCATTTCTAACAAGTATTCAGAAAGGATTTTCCATAGCTTATGACAACAAGGTCTTGTATTCTTTAAATGACAATGGATTAGCCCCTATACTATCCATTATTGATCGAGTAAGCACCCGCCCCTATTATTACTTCGATGTGAGCTGCAAATGAAATTAGCTTCCTCTCTTATGGAAGTAGTCCGTGAGGCAAGAAGGACGAGAGTTCAAAATTACAACGATGGTTGTGTACGACAGTAGACTTGTCGAAGTAGTATGAATAACCCCTTGGATTAAAAAACTTTCATTTTCCTATTTGGGAATTGTTCATAGTCCTTGTCACAAGTGAGAATGGTTTTTTGTTCTAGTAGCTAAGCAAGCCATGAGTGAGATGATGCCCCAAGGCCAGTGGGAAGGGGTCACACTCAGTGACCTGAAGTTAGTGTTCTGCTATGAAATATTATATAAGCTATAAGATTTAAAATTCTAATTCTAATAAAGTAAAAAATATATAAATATAATTGTAACAATTAAGATTAGCTTTATTGACATTTACTCTTCAATAAGATTTTAATCAATAACCTATTCTAACTACATTTTTTGCAAACGTGTTTGCATGGTCAAATACTTTAAAAGCAACATAAAGACATTTTATACATTGATTGGGTTTTTATACGTATCAGCCTCCTTGTTGTGTTGATATCCTTTCGAAGATAATGAATCTTGTCCATCCAATGGGAGAGATCTGATGCTTCTAAAGAGAATCTTTGATTTGACCACTCCACAAAAGCCTTTGAGTCACCCACTTCACAATAACCTTTGAGTCACCATAATAGTTTATTTCTCAAAATTCCCCACAAAGCCAATCTCTCTGCTCTTTTGTTTGTGCCACAACGAGTAAACCTCTAAATTTGATGAGATCTCCAAGCCTCTGTAAAAATCATCATATGCCACATTTCTCAGAAGATGATGCTCCATCAAAAAAATCTATTGGAAACCTATACCAAACATCCTTCATAAAACATCTTCCATTAGAGACCTTTTTAGTGACACCTCATTTCTCCATAAAGAAAGTTCCAATCTTTATCTCTTTCTAATATAAAAATCTATAATATAGAAGGGGAATGTTCTGTAATCCTTTTACCTTGCAAACCATTGAGAGAGACAAGCATGCATTGAAGACTCATTGGAGGAAGCATTGAGATGAAGAATGTAAAGAACACATTAATATTTTGGCATGGAAGAAAAAGATCGTTGAGGTCTTTCGATGAAGCCCGACAAAGCACACATCTACAAGGGCCTATAAAGCCCTTTTCAGTCAATTTTGTCCATGTAAGGATTTTGTCGAAGATCACTAACAAGCAAGAAAAAACATTTAAGCTTCAGTGATATATCCTACTTCCAAATACCTTGAAACCAATTTAAATTTGGATCAACTACCAATCATTGTGACAGTTATCCTAATATAATCCAACAATTATCTTACAATAAAATAAATTTATTATAATTATCCTAAAATATTTTTATGATCAAAATAATTATTCAAGTAAAATTATATACTTCTTAACAACAATGAATAAGTACACATTATTTTTAAAATATATTAATACACAATATTTTTTTAAAATAATACCATTAAATTTAAAAAGTAATTATTTTTTTCCTTAATATTCATTCACCATTCCTTCAACTAAACTAAATTGAGTAAGCTAAAATAGCAATATAAGGTCAAAAACTTAATTTGCGATATAATATTGTTTAATAATCAATTATATAATTTAGGGCAATGTTAATATATATTATATATATATATATATATATATATACTAATGTGTACAAAGGTCTGCAGTCCAGCTTATCGACACTGAACGACGTTGAGGTGAACATTTGTGGTTGCCGAGCGTGACCACGGCCCCTGCCAAATCCAAGGTCACCATCTTTCATATTTTAAGCCACCCGTCTTTTCGCTCCTATTAAATCCAGCTGCGAATGAGTCACGAAGTCCGCTCAATCCCTTTGTTCTTCTCATCATATCCGAACGAACGGGACAAAAAAGAGAGCATGTGCTCCATTAATTAAATAAAGAAGCGGCCACCCAGGAAAGTGGACTCCCTCAAGATCTTGTTATGTTAGAGATTTTACCCAAGTACCAGCCAGACATAAGAATCTTCCCAATTAGACATTGTACCACTGTGCAAAGAAACCACTATTCTCTAGACTACACAAACTATACTCAAATAAGTTAGGTCTGCCTATGCTATTTATGGATTTAAGCACTTTCAGCGGAACTCTGACTAGTAAACGAACGCTACCAAGTTTTTGTTTGGGAAATAGTTGTGTTCAGTGTGCATGCAGACCTCAGCGCAAAAACATAAAATAATTGAATGAAGTCGTAGGTAGCTTGCTACAACAAACAAAGATTATAATTCTTACCATATT